>JAQGBM010000067.1:0-19094 GCA_034698405.1 Symphylella vulgaris | reverse complement strand
TACCAGATTATAAAGTAAATTTTAATATACCTGTAGCCTAATACCTTGACTATATAATACGGTTCATGTACCTTTAAATTTATATTACAATATTTACATTTGTTGCAATTTTGGCGAGCATATTATATTATAACATTTCTTACATTTCATTTTCATTTGAATTTCAAGATTTTTTTTATGTGTACATTTAATTATTTTCAAAATTATGGTATAAACATTTTGTAAGTATTTCTTTTTATTATTACAAACAAAACACAGTTTTAAATTAGATGATGCTAAGATTTTTTCTTTTTTTAAATTAAAAATGGTTTTATTTCAGTGTTTGGTTTACATTTTTGTTAGTCCGGGTTCACATGTTTTTATTGACATTGTTCTATATAATTTATGTTTTGTTAGTATTTTTGTTAGTTTTTTAATTTACATACTATCAGATCGAATTTTTGATGGAGGTGAGGGATGTGTAGCTTCAAGCTACCCCTGGGAAATATCACCAGTCTCAGCCTCCAGAGCCGCTGGACCACAGGAGCACGCCACAACTCCCGGCTAAGGAGACTGGGTTTCCTTCAGAGGTAAACTACCCCCATTTTTGCCCCTCTCGCTACCAGTTCGATCAGATATAAACTATTGCAATTTTTGGTTTTTTATTTAACGTTTTTAAAAATTATGTGTGTTTGTTTAACATTTAAAAGGTATGGTGTGTTAGATGGAAAAAAAATACTAATTATATTTTTGATTTTTCAATTGAAAACTATTTTGTTTTTCCTAAATCAGAAAACAAGCTGATAAGAACAGATAACCCCCTCTACATAGGTGCAGAGATTCAAAAGCACGTTTTGGACAAGTGCGAGTTATTCGTCCCGTGTTAACACCCATAAGAAAATTAATATTTTCATTATATAATGCTATCATATTTTACTTAAAATATGGTTTTTTTTATAGACCCAGCACATTTTGTACTAAAAAGAAAAATTTCTCAAAAAATAATAATATTTTCTTAGTTTAAAGACTAGAAATTTACCAAGTTAATAATGGTTATCAAAAGAATTATTTTTCCTTTAAGGAAAGAATTTTTTCCAAAAAATACAGCATTTTCTTTTAAAGCGATAAAATACTCAAAAAATAAATAAATAAATATCTATATAAAAAATATCTCTAAATTTAAAGTTCATTAGTTCATTTAATAAATTTGAATTTAACTTTAAGCACAAAATACTTATCCGGATCACATCATTGTCAAACCATTCATTTACCCCAGTCCTTCAGGTATTTTTTGTATGTCATTCGGTTCATTCACTTTTTCCATGTTCACAACCAGTCCTTCAAGTTCCGCTTTCAGAGTAGGGTTGAGGCTGTCTATCCATTTATCCTCTAGTGTTTTCTCGATATTGGCATTTTTGGGCTTTTTCTTTTCCTTTACGTTCAGTTCTCTCAGTCATCGTCCGATCCCATTTTTCGTTTCTGCTCAGATGAGTCCTTTCGTTCTGTTCTATTTTTATCCTTTATCATTGCATTTGGTTCCAGTCCTATTACTGTCTTCTCCACTTAAGTTTTTGACTTTGTTTCGTTTGTCTTTTGTGCTAACCTTTGGAGTATTTTTTCCTTTTTCTCCGCTTCTCTTTGTTTTATGCATTTCATTGCAGGGAGATGCACTTTGTGGCAATATCTGCACAAAATGTAAGGGCACTGCTTTTTGACGTGGCCTCTTTCGAGGCAGCGAAAACATGCTGGTGCTGTGCCGTCTAGTATTATCATACCATTAAGCTGTTCTAGTCCAAAGTTGAGCCTCAAAGGTATCTCTTCCGGCTTGAGCCCTGGCTTTGTATGCAGAAGAAAAATTACGTCATTACATCTAATCTCAGTCTTCCTCCCATCAACTCTTTCTGTTATATCTATAGTGGCCTGTCCCTTGAGCCTAGAGACCTCCGACACGTCCCTGATTGTAAACAGGTTGTCGGAAATCTCCCGGCCCGCGAAACAGGACTGGGTAGGGGCAATTATTGCTTTGAACACCCTAGCCAAGCGCGTAGCAAAGACTGAGGTTAGGACCTTATAATCGGTATTGAGGACCGATATAGGTCTCCAACACCCAATCTTTTTTAACTGCTCTTTATCCTCACACTTAGGTATGAGCTTAATCAGGGCATAAGATTGAGTAGGGAGTAGAGAACCTCTTGTCAAGTACCTGTCTGGCCATGGTTACCAAAACCGGTAGGAGGTCTCTACTAAAAAACACATAGAATTCTTTGGTTAACCCGTCCGTCCCGGGTGAGGAATTATTATTCAGGTTTTTGATTGCCAGCGCCACCTCCGCGCTAGTGATCTCCCTACATATTTCGTCCCTTTCCTCATCTGGAATGGGTTGAATATGTTCGGCAAAAATGTTGTCGTCACTTAGGGCTGTGATCTTGGGATTTTTCTCAAATTGTTTAGTGAAGTGGCCATGGATAAATTTATTAATATCCCCATTATTAGTAAAAGGGACATTATTACCGTCATATATTTCTTTTATAGAATTAATTTTACTGCGTTTTTTTCTGCTTTTATAAACTCCAGCGTGGGCTTTTCAGCTTCAAAAAACGCCTTAATGCGAGCTCTAACAAAAAAGCCATCAGCTTTTTCTTTGATAATAGTGGTGAGGGTAAATTTTAGATCATTTATCTTATCGGTTGGGGCATTTTCATTAAATTTTTCCATAATTTCGTTTTTTTAATTTTGAGTCGCCGTATCATGCTCAGTCTTTATGGACTTTGGCATGTTTAACCAGACAGTTTCTAAATTTAAATTTGGCAGTATCCCACCAAAATTTCTTTTCGAAATCGATATGTTTAACAATTTGGATATCATCCTGAGCGTGTTCGAATGTGGACACATTATTCTTCCAAATAAGATCCACATCCTCAGCCGGCAAGTGTATATGGAGATCTATACTGTGGTGATCCGAAAGGGAGGAAGGAAATATGTCGCACCCCACAATGTCCGATATAATGGAGTTGGATACATAAAATCGGTCAAGCCTGCCTACTAAAGACCCCGTTACGGGCCCATGTGTAGGCTCTCCGATCCCCATTCAACATACGCCATACATCGGACATGTCGAAATCAGCACACAGCTTCGCCATAGAATTTTGGCCCTTGGACCCTAAATTAGGATTACCTCCCTTTTTATCAAGTCGGGGCAGGGGGACAAAGTTAAAGTCCCCACCCCAGATATGCTTCTAAGTATTATAAAATAGTAAATCTAGTTCGTTTAAAAGATTGACCCCTTCTAAATCATTTACATTTTTTCTGTTCATCGTGAAACTCGTCCCCAAAATGTTGAACCAGCAATTTTTGGATTTCCTTCTTATCCTCGTACATTTTCCCGTCAACCTCCAGTCTCTTTATGTCGTTCTTTTTGGCTCGCTTTCTCTCCAATATTAAGAACTCCCTATTAGGCCTCTCACCCTCGAAAAAGATCTTGGCACGAGATCTTACGTAGGCGCCGCCGCTGTTTCTTTCGCTGATGATGGCAATTATGTTTCCTTTAATTTCGTTTATTTCCGTAGTGTCGGCGCCCGCCTTGATTTTCTCTTCTAGCTCATCTTTCAACGTTTTCATGATGCTCAATCGCTCTATTTTTACCGGCCTGTATCAAGATATCCCTTATCTTGAATTTTAAAAGATCCCACCAAAAACTACGTCCGTAATCCACTCCCTGTATAGCCTCTTTGATTTCCTTTTTCGCCAACTCAAAAAGCTCTTCGTTCGCCTTCCAGATCGAGTCCCTCTCTTCTCTCTCAACCTTAAAATTCAGGGTTATGTACTTGTGATCGGAGAAGGGGTTAGGGTACATTTTGCGTCAACCTGTCCTTGCTGAACATCATCATCTCTGAGCATCGCATCTGAGATGTAAAACCTATCAAGTCGGACTCTTTCGTCATTTCTCTGTCAGGTATAATCCTTCGTCTGAGGGTTCAACTTTCTCCAAATATCGCTCAAACAAAAATTTTTTATGTGATCAACCATTATCTTCTGTCCCAGGGTCCCATAATTCGGGTTTCCTCCTCTCTTGTCCAAAACAGTATCAGGGACAAAATTAAAATCGCCTCCCAATAGAATCGCATAATTTATGAAGAACAGGTATTCTATCTCCTTGAGTATATTACATCTTGTGGTAATATCGTTGGGGAGGTAAATATTTATTAAACGGTGTGATACGGTATTAATTTTAATGTCGGTGACAATATAATTCGGGGTTATTATTTGGTCAAAAATATGCACATTTTTCCTGACAAGCGTTATTAACCCACCAGATCGACCATCACTCGGGGACCAATAAACCTTGTGCTGTAAAGCTATTTTTATCAAAAACCTAATTTTCTCATTACTGTGTATTTTAGACTCTTGTAAAAAAATTATATCATTTTTCCTAAATTCAGAATAAAAATTAATAATTTTTTGTTCTTCATTGAATCCGTTTATATTTGCTGATATTATTTTAAATACAAATTCTTTATAAAAAATATTAAATTAAAGTTTTTATACCAACAAAAAGCTCCCTACACGAGTGGATCGGTCTTCCCCTCCGTGCCGTACGGGTCGCCTTCCGATTTTCCGGTTTCCTCGATTTCAAAGCCTCCATCCGCCTCGCTCGTCTCTGGTGAGTTGTTCTCTATGGTATTTTCGTCATCCTCATCCTCCTCTTCCTCAATATGTAACAACGAAACATCATCCTCAGAGTTATAAACGGTGCCGATGAGTTCCTCTTCTTTCGCTTTTCCTCCTTTACTGGGTCCACTTTTATTTTTTTCGGATTGTTTTTTACGCTTTCGTCATCCGAGGGCGGTGACGCCAGAGGATGATTTTTAATCGCTTTTCTTTTTCTTTCATTTGCCTCTTCCGGAGTCTGTAGCGATAGAGGGCGCTGTGATTGTTCATTTTTTTCTATCAGAGTATTGCTTGTTTGCGACTTGGAAATTATACCCTGAGTTGTTCGTTGTTTTTCATCTCCGGTCAATTCGTTCCGGTTTTTCAGTTCAGTCTCCTTGGAAACTTTCTGCGCCTTTTCGCTCGCTTTTCTACGTTCGTCTCTATCCCTCTGTTCTTTCAGGAGTTTTTCGTATTCTTCCTTTTCCTCTATCGCTTTTTGTCTGGTCTCGCACATGATTTTTGGAAGGTGTACACGTCTACAAAATGTACACAAAATCATGGGGCATTTACTTTTTCTTTCACTACATCGGAAGCATGCCGGGGGCACTCCGTCCAGCACCACCATCCCGGCATGCGTTCCGAATCTTAAGCGCAAAGGAATATCGAGGGCGTTGACCCCTTTCTTCATCTCGAGACAAAAAATAATCTCATTGGATTCCGTCACAGCATATTCTCCGGCCACGGTTTCAGTCACTGTTGCCCTCTCATAATGGCGAATCTTTCCGAAAGGTTCCATCGTCTTCGTCAGATACTCGTCAGGGATTCCAGTCGGAAGCCAACTTATTGTTCCATTAACGAGACGTAGGTCCGGGTCAACAATGTCGGCGGGGATCCCCTGCACTTCAAAGTTTTTGGTTAAGAGAAACCGCTTCTTTTCTGTCTCGTCAAAGAAATTGACCTCCCACACGTTGTTTGCGTCGAGACTGCCAACCGTATCCAAGACGTCCTTGAATGGTCGATCGAGTGCAGCCCCGACGCAAATCTTAATATATTCGGAAAAGTACGGCTTCCTGGACAGGTCCATGACTATAAAGACCGTGTTTGTATAGTCTATCAGAGGGTTGGTCATCGCCTTCCTAGTCGCCTCTGATGTAACATACCTCGTCCGGTACACGGTAGCTAGCTTCTTTCTGACGGGTTTCGGTCTTTTTTTCTTGGCCTCCAAAATTTGCGTCCAGTCGATGCTCCTCGGGTCGTTACGTAACGCAACTCTAAAGTCATCCCAAGTCTCAAGGGGACTTGCTCCTTCGTTCTGGATCGGTGTTGGCGGTATCTCGTCCGACTCCGCCAGAGCCCTGTTTCTTTCGTCCTCGGCTTTTCGGGCCTCGGACTCCTCGTTCCATGATTCACTCATGGGGAATGGGTGGCAATATGACCGCTTCTCATCCGCGGACTTTTGGCTAGACTTCAGTTTTTCTCTGCTCTACTCGCTCGCCACCCTCTACAGCTTGAAAGCCCCTGGCATGGGTATTTGGCTCCTCGCTGTTAAAGTTGTGAGACCAACAGTTCGAAGTTTTTCGCCACCCCAGAGGTTAAACTTTCTCGCTATATCAGAATTTAAGCTGATAAGAACAGATACTTTTTTTTTTTATTTCTTTAAAAATGGTTTTATTTGACTTTCAGTAAGGGCTATAAATTTTGTTTGTGGGGACTTACATTTACATTCTGATTTGTTAGTAGTTTTTGTTTATTTACATTTTTACAAGTTTTTATTTTTGTTTCATCAAATAAACGGGTAGACTGGCAGAGGTTTGGAATGAGTAATTTCCAACCTACCACAGAGAGAACACCCCCAGCCTCAGCCTCTAAAGTACCTTGGACCACAGGAGCACGCCACAACCCCCGGCTTAAAGAACTGGGTTTCTCTCTGGAAGTAAACTACAGCACTTAGACCAAGGCTACAACCAGCTCCCTTTGATGAAAATTTCGGGCTTCTCCACCGTTCAAATTATAAAAATGGTTTTGGGATGGTATACAATTATATTCTAGAAAATATACTTTTTGTGTATTTTACCTCATGAAAAAAGTAATTTTTATAGGTGGTTTTCCTATTTACATAATTATTAAAAGTACATAAAATTAACGGTTTACAAAATAATTTTTAAATTCGGCTAGTAAAACACATTTTGTTAGGGCTACAAGAAAAACAAGTTGATTCTCGACTAAGAAAAAAAGAAACATTAGAGTACAAGTACGAGTTATTCGTCACTTGGTTACCTCCAGAAAAAAGGATGGTAAAGTTATTTTGATTATACATAATCATTTTCTAAATATTACTAAAATTAATAAATAAATAAATAACTAAATTAAACACAAGAAAAACGGATTCTTTTTCCGACACTAAGGTATTATTATATTTAAATTTTCACTGGGCCATTGTTCATAACTGGGGTGGGTTGGCCACCTCATCCCCATTTCGATTTAGTCCTTCTATCTCTAAGTCTATCACAGTTACCTGCTCAGTGCTCATCTTCCTTTTGTGTCTTTTGGGTAGGTCTGGAGCCGTCATCCGGCCACTTATCCTCGGTCGTCTTTTCCGATTTCTGGATGGCACTCACCGTTGTTGCAGATGGTAGTTTTTTATGCTTCTTATGTGATTTGTGGTGTTTTTTAGGGTCCTTATCTCTCGTCTCAGCACATTTCGCATGGTTTGGATCGGTCATTGCTTGGAAGGATGCTGATGTACCCTGTTTTCGTTTACGCTTGTCCTGGTTTTTATTCTGCTTACCCTTTTCGTCTGCTTCCTTGTCCTGGGCACTTGGGGACATCCCATGTCCCAATCCACTCTGCACATTTGTTGCTCCACTCGAGACTTTGTCGTCACCCGTTCCAGGTTCACTTCTACCTTTTTCAAAGTTCCTTCTCGCTCCACATATTACGGCAGGCAAATGTATTTTTCTGCAGAATTGGCAAGCTATATAAGGGCATTCGCTTTTCATATGTCCACGTTCAGAACACCTGAAGCAGGCAGGCGCTACGCCATCCAAAATAACGGTTCCAAGGTGTTGGTATGGTCCAAATCTGATTCTGAGGGGTATATCTCTTGGATCTTGGTTTTTCTTTAACTCCAGTCTTATCTGTATATCATTACAGGGTATCTGAGTCATTTCTCCTGCCACCATCTTATCTACTCTGGATCTTATACACTGTACAACTGTTCCATATGGCGAGAGTGCCTTTTTCACATCGTTCGCCAGGATTCCCCACGGGAGCCACACTATAGTTCCGCACACAAATTTTCTCTCTGGGTCGATTAGGTCTCCTGAGATCCCCTGCACTTCAAAATCCTTTGTGTTCAGGAATTTGGCTTTATCCTCCGGCAAGCGAAAAGTCACCTCCCAGACATTACTGGCATCTAAGTTTCCAAGACCGGCCAAAAAAGCCTCGGTAGGTTGGTTGAAAACAGTCATTAGAGCAATTTTCATGTACTCTGCGTGGTACGGCTTCTCGTAGGGATCCAGAATCACAAAAACGGTTTTTGAGTAGTCAAAAACCGGATTCGTAATCACACTTCTTGTCACTTCTGAAATTTGATATTTAGATAATGGATTCTCCAACTTTTTCTGTGTGGGAGGTTCTATAGCCAGCCTTCTCTTCTTTTCTTCCAATATCGATTTCCAGTCTATATCTCTCGGGTTGTTTCTTAGTCTATCCTTGAAGATTTCCCAGTAGGTTGGTGTTGGATTCCGAATCCTCGAGTCACTTGCTACTACTTCCTCAGCCTTCGCCGGCCCCAGTCTTCCTTCAGACGGTTTGTTCTCCACCGCAGCTTCGGTCCCTTGTTCCCGAGGGTTAGGTCCCGAGCTGACTTTGGAGTCGATGGATTCCATGGTTTAATCACCACGGTAAATGGAAAAGGATGGTCACAAAAACGATCACTTCCCTTCCAGTGGACTTCTGGCTAAGTCTCAGTATTTCTCTGTTCCACAACCCGCACCAAAAGCCCCTGGCGAAGCTACTTTACACTCTCCTGTTAAAATCCTAAGATCAACAGTTAAATGCTTTTCACCGCCCCAGAGGTTAAACTTTCAGATATAAAGCTGATAAGAACAGATACTTTTTTTAAATCATAAATGTTTTTATTTTCAGGGTTGGGGTACAAATTTGTTATTTTGGGTTCACATATATTTTATCTATACAATCTAAGTTTGTTAGCAAAAAAAAATTTATGTACAAATTATTTGCAAAAGTTTTTTGCTCCAGTCATGAGCGGTCATATTATAAGGTGTTTTTTAATTCATTTTTACAGTTTATTTTATTTTCATTTTAAGATGGTTATTTTTTAGAATTGTTTTTATTATATAAGTATATTTTATTACGGGAAGGTATATCAAATTCCCTTTTATTCTTAATTTTACCAAAAGTATTAAAATAAACATTTCATCAAAGCACATTGTATAAAATATTTCATTATAAGGTTACCTACATCTCATTAGAAAAAGATAGAGATTACACAAATTTACATCTTTTAAACAAATTGCATTTTGGATTTAATACAGGATTTGAAAAAAATAAATAAATAAATTTCATTCTTCAAAACACTTGATAAAAAAAAATTTTATGGTAAAGTACGAATAAATAAAATAATTTCATTTCAATTTACAATGAAGGGAGTAGAAAGGAAAAAAATCCCCTTTTTGTATTAGATTTGTTGACGTATGAGCATACGATGGTTTGAAGATTTTTAAGAGTTTCGTAGTGCCAAAAAAAAGTCAGAGGATCGCGGTAACCTATTAGGTTATTTTAAATTGTATACAGTTTTGAAAGGGTATATGGATTCAGGTTAGGACAGTAGGTAAACAGGTGGATAAATTTGTATGTTAAGGTTCAGGTAAGTATCTCTTCTCATGTTGAGTTCTTCGTCACAGCGTAGTATTATGGGATATTATTTCTTGTTGAGTTCTTCGTCACCGCGTAGTATTATGGGATATCATTTCTTGTTAAAATGTCCCCGTCTCTGCGTAATGTTCTGGGATATTAATTTCTTGTTACCTTCTTCGTTACTTCGTAGTGTTTTTGGGGTATTTCTTTATGTCGGAGCCTGAGTTCCTCTTCTCTTGACAATTTTAATAAAAACATCTCCCAAATCTAATAATGTCTAGATTTCTCCTGAAGGCCAGGGCGTTTTCGAATCTTTTCCATATGCTAATCTGTGTCGCTTTAAAATCCTCGAAGAGAACTTGGTTTCGTACCTGCCAAATTATCTGTCTCATAGTACTTATCAGAATCGTATTCCTTGTAGATAGCTTTGGCACTTGAATTCTACCCCGGTATGGACTATGTCAGCCTCCAATCCTTCTATTTCATATCCATATTTTTCCTGGAATTTTGCACCAAGAAATCGTACAAGGCTGCATTCAAAAAACAAGTGACGTACATCCTCCCTTTTCCTGCAAAAGACACAATCGATTCCTCCCTTATTCGTCAGTCCTTTCCTATCCCTCCAGTTCTTTGTAGGGATTTCGTCCACCGATATGGTCCAGTTCAGGGATTCCTGCCTTGCGGACAGGTACCTACTCTTGTATAGCTGGTAATTTATTCGGGTGCCATATTTTTGATTTTGCTCTTCCATTAGGGTCTGGTAAAAGGAAAATACTTCCACTTTACATCCCCTCAAGATTTCCCTGTTCTCCCTAAAATAATCCAAGTTTTGCTGGTAATATTCGCTTTTATCGTTCAAGGCCCACAGGTAGTCATTCGTCTGGAACTTCTTCGCTTCTGTCCTCAGCTCTCGTCCTATGTAAAATCTTCCAAGAAAGTTCCCAGGTTTTTCTTTATTAATTAGGTCATATATTTGTTTTAGCTTATATGAAATAATTTTTTTTTTAGATGTACTAACTTCATCCCACCCTTTCCTTCCGGTGCATAAATACGTTCAACTTCCGGGTCCACTTTTTATTCCAGACGTATCGATTGATTTGTCTTTGTAGGTCTCTTAATTTCGTCAGTCTCGTCTTCATAATTTTCAGAGGGTACCAGATCTTGGGTGCCAAAATGGTATTTGCGATTAGGATCTTCCCTCTAATTAAAAACAACAATAACAAACAAAAATATAAATAAACAATAAATAAATAAATAACAACGCTATACATAATTATTTAAAAATTTCATCATATAATAAACAAAAAAAATCAGATTAGAGATACACAACGGCACTCACCATCCTCATACAAATAAAATAGTGCAAGTTCAGATCAGCTAAAATAAAATAAAGAGGAACTCACTGAAAAAATAAATAAATGAAAGAGGAACTCACTGAAACAAAAAATTAAAAAACTACCGGAAGAGAAAAAGATCAAATGAAAGCTCGACCATGGCGAATAATATCGATTCTCCTACGCATTTCAACCTCCCTTACTACCTGCCCCCAAATTGCATCACTCGTAGGTTTATAATTATCAAAAATCACCAAATTCCTGTTTCTCCACACAATTTGACGCAACATACTCACCAAAATGGTCTGCTTAGAAGTAAGCTTAGGTATCTGTGTACTATGCAGAATATCAACCTCAGACCCGACAATCTTATAACCAAACACCTGCTCATATCTCTCTACTAAATTTTTAAACATATGACACTCAAAAAACAAGTGCCTAATACTTTCCCTTCTGGTACAAAATACACACGTGTTACCCCCCCCCTCTATTAGTTAACCCCCTAGCCTCCCTCCATTCTTTAGTGGCCACCTCCTCACTTGCAATAAGCCAATTCAACGTTTCCTGTCTAGCACTTTACACTAATTATACATCTGAAAATTCACCCTCTTACCAAAAGACTGATCAGCACACTCCCTGATTTTGAGATAAATAGATATATTTAGCCTAAACTTTTTATCCTCCCCCCTTAACTGCCTACACAAAAAGTACTTACCTAAAAATTCCGACGGTCTACTTTGATTGATAATGTCAAAAACCTGTTTCATCTTAAAAGCCTGGATTTTGGATTTTAAATTAATTAATTTAAGCCCCCCCCCCCCCAAATTCTCCGGTGCATAGATACGTTCACAAACAGGAGGAACCTTTCTATTCCAAACATATCTTTCCAACTGTCGCTGTAAATTACGAATTCTAGTCAAAATTTAATTTCATAATTTTTACCGCATACCATATTTTTGGCGCCATAATTACATTGGCAATTGTAACCTTTCCCCTCATAGAAATTTTGCCCCTATCCCAAACTTTCGCCGAATCACTAATTTTGCCCGCAATTTTCTTATACACCAAATCCTCATTAATCCCAAATTTATTAAAATGAACCCCCAAAAGTTTAATTTCACCCACAATTTGAACCCCCACATTTTCAATATTTGTACCCCCAATTGGCAATATTACACACTTTTTAGGATTAGGTTTGAGCCCAGAAACAACCGTAAAATCACTAAGAGTGTCCTGAATAATAATAATTTCCGATTTGTCCTGAACAAAAAACGTAATGTCATCAGCATGAGCAATGGACTTAATAACATTTGAACCTAACCGAAATCCAGGAATCCTTTGATTAAACTGAATAATACGTAAAAGAGGATCTATACAGATAGCAAATAAATTGGAAGACAAAGGACACCCTTGACGAATTCCCTTCTGCACCAAAATTTCCCTAGAGAGAGTGGTAGTAAACAAAAATGCCTTTATATCCGTATAAAGAATTTTAATAAAAGCACAAATGTAATCGCCAAGACCAAAAGCCTCAATAACCCGCAAAATATATCCATGCCCCAAATAAAAAAAAAGTATTAAAAGCATTTTGAAAATCATTAGAATAGAGAGCAAGTTTATGATTTTTATTATTAGTAATTCCAATAATATCCCTAATTAAAACCAAATTGTCAGCGATATCTCTTTTCGTAAAACACGATTGAGTAACACTTACATACCTAGCTAAAACTGAAGAAACTCTATTAGAAATAAATCTGGCAATGATCTTATAATCGACGTTCAAAACACTAATAGGACGCCAATTACTAATAAACTGCTGCTGATCTTTTTGATCCGATTTAGGAATTAACTTAATTATGGCATATTTTTGCGAAGGAAATAAAATCATACTATTAAAAACCTCATCTACCATTTTCAACAATACATCTGCCAAATCATTCAAAAAATAAATATAAAATTGCTTAGTAAGGCCATCAGAACCAGGCGCTGCATTATTATTAAGTTGATTTAAAGCAGAAATTAATTCAGCTTTTGAAACCTTAAGATTTATCTGATCCCTCTCATCATCACTAATTCTATCAATAACCTCTAAGAACTTTTGAGCCCTTGAATTTCCTGCCTTCTCCTCTCCCTTCGACTTTACCGTTATTTCTTATGTTTCTTACAGATCTACTTTCGGATTAAGTAGAACTGCTTTTGGTTAATTTTGACCTGTAAATAATAGAATTAAAGCCTGAAATGAAATTAAAGATTAATAAAGGAGACGACTTTCGCCTAAAAAGCGATTATGTCGCACTTTGTATTTAAAAACAAAATTTTGGGGATAAAAGTGAGTATAGAATTGTTTACTAATTATTTTAAATTAATTATATTTTTATTTTGTAGGAGAGAAGATAAAACTATGAAGACCAAAAAGAAGTAAAAATTTTTTAACTATTGTCTTTGTGTTTATTTTTATAGCTGTTAGTTAAATCGCTTAATCTGTCCATAATGTTTTTAGGGTTGCTTAATCTCATATGTGTGTAGTTGACATTGGTATATTTGGGTACCCCTAGACATTTTTTTAAAAATTTTGTTTTGGAAAGTGGTAAGTTTTTTGGTATAATTTTGGTTCGAAAGGTAGGGTGCCCAGCCAGCAGCTGAATATTCAATAATGGATCTGATTGTACTGTAATAAATGATTAAGAGTTGCCGAGAATTGATATTTTTAAGAATTTTGATAATTTTGAGAAGATTAAAAAAGGGGTAATTGCATTTTTTTAGAATATTAGTTACGTGGTTTTTGAAAGAGAAATTAGTGTCATAAATGAATCCCAAGATGGAGATCTCTTCACAATAGGGAATCGCCACCCCGCTATAAACCAGATTAGCTGGGATGGCTCTTCCCGTATTGCGTTCGGATATCCACATCGATTGGGATTTCGCTGGACTTATTTTGATGCCCCATTTCTGGGACCACCTCTGGATTTTGTACAGATAATTCTGTATTATGTCCCGGTTTTTTAATTTTGTACGGTGTGAACACCAAAAAACCGTATCATCAGCGTACGAAACCATGTGTACACGATCCTCCGGGACTGGGAAATCGTGTACATATATCAGGAATAAAAGGGGACTGAGAACTGAGCCTTGAGGCAAGCCTGCCTTAGGTTCGAATTCTGAGGATTTAGCGTGATTGACTTTTACGTGTGCTTCCCTGTTGGAAATGAATTGAGCTATCCATCGGATATAAACAAGGGGAATGCCTAAGTGGTATAATTTATCGATGAGTCCCATTAGCCACACTGAGTCGTATGCTTTTTCAATGTCAAGGGAGACCAGAAGGGTAGATTTATTGTTGTGTTTAACATTCTGAAAAATTTTGTGGAGATGGTCTGAAATTTTGACGTGGTTATCCGTGGTGGATTTACCCGGAGTAAAACCTGTTTGATGAGAAGGGATAAATTTACTAACGTAATGTCTAATCCTAGGGGTTATGATTTTCTCAAAAATTTTAGATATGGTTGAAGTGAGGCTAATGGGTCGATAATTTTTGGGATCAGTGTGATCTTTGTTAGGCTTTGGAATAAGAATTATCTCGGATTCTTTCGCAATCCTCCCTTTCGTCTTCCTGACATTTTTCAATGGCATCAAAGAAGGCCCTTTCCCTTCCCCTTACCTCCTTTTCCTCATCTTGACCTTCTTTAGATCTGTGAAGAACATCCTTTGCCGAACTCTTTGCCACTGCCCTTGCCACCCCATCTTGATTCGGATTCGTGTCTTCCTGAAACTGCCCCTTGTAGTGTTCCACCAAAATCTTCCCAATCTCATCTTTGTTTTCGTAGGTTTTATCGCCCACCTTCAGATATTTTATTTGATTTTGTTTCGCTCTCTTTCGTTCCAACTTCAGGAAATCTCTGTTAGGTCTTTCTCCCTCAAACATGATTTTTGCCCTTGACCTTACATAGGCCCCATTATTCCTTTCCTTCATTATGGCAATCATGTTTTCCTTTGTCTCGTTAATTTCTTGGGTTGGGGCATTGTTTTTCAGTTTTTCTTCTAACTCATTTTTAAGCGACGTCATCGCAATATTATGCTCGGCCGCCCTTGCCCTTCCGACCTTCATCAAAATCCCTCTGAACTTGAACTTCAGAAAGTCCCACCAATAAGTTCTAGAGTAATCCACCCCTGCAATGGCCTCCTTTACCTCATCCTTTGCATCTTCCAGTAATTCGTCATTACACATCCAAATCGTATCCCGTCTTTCGTCATGCAGTCTTATCTTTAAGGTAATATGTTTGTGGTCCAAAAACGCGTTCGCCACAATATCCGTCTGAATTCCACCTATCCTTACCTTTTCATTCTCGTAGAAGGCTTCCGACACATAAAATCTGTCCAGTCGAACCATGACCCCTGCTCTCTGCCATGTGTAGATCCTTGCGTCTGGATTCAAAATTCTCCATACGTCTCCCATCCTAAAATTCCGGCAATAATCCTCTATAATCTCCTGTCCCAGGTTCCCGCTACGTGGGTCCCCTCCCCTCTTATCAAGATATAAATTTGGTACAAAGTTAAAGTCGCCCCCCATTATTATTTTAAAATTTACGTAAAAAAGGTATTCAATTTCTTTATACAGATTACATCGGTCCGTTATATTGTTTTGCCCATATATATTTATTATTCTAATTTTTTGTTCATTTGTTTTGAAATCTATTGCTATGTAATTTTGGGTATGGATTTGATCGATAATTTTAATTTTATTCTTAATGCATGTAATTAGTCCACCTGAACTCCCAACACTAGGCGACCAAAACACTTTAAAATTTCTGAAAACTCTCATAATAGACCTTATTTTTTCAGGATCCCAAATTTTACTCTCCTGCATTACCCCGTCTGGTCATAAATTCCCGCACTTTTTTGCGGCTCTATTGAAATACACAAAATCGGTGGTTGGTCTAAATACGCAGCGTCATTGTGTAAAGTAATGTTCCATTAATTGATAAAATGCGCGGGAAATTCGTTCGTCTGCTAGAATCGTCATGGAAGAAAAAAAAAGAATTAGGTCCGCAATATTGCAGCTTCACCTGGCAGGAAAGCGTCCAAGTGAAATTTTTAAATTGCTTAAAAATACTAAAGTTGGCAGACGAACGGTTTATGATGTTATTAACCGTTACTTAGATACAGGAACAGTGGATGACAGGAAAAGGAGCGGTCGGCCAAGGACTAAACGAACACCGCAGGCCTTGAAAGCCTTGAAGGCGAAAATTCGGAGAAATCCGTGTCGCAAACAAAAAATCCTTGCATTTCAGATGAAAATGTCAAGAAAGACGGTTCAACGTGCACTCACCGAAGACCTTAAACTTAAGGCTTTAAAGCTCCGCAAGTGCCACTTTTTAACTGAAGACCACAAGAAAAAGAGGATTCGAAAATGCAGGGACCTGTTGCGAAGGTACGCCGGCGGAAGACACAAAAAAGTCCTCTTTTCGGATGAAAAAATTTTCACTATCGAACAGAAATATAACCGCCAAAATGATAGAATTTATGCAAAATCTAAGCAAGAAATACCCCCCAAAAATGGAATCGTCACAAGGAAACAGAAGCCGCTCTCTGTCATGGTCTGGTGTGGCATGAGCTGGGAAGGGAAAGCACCCCTGCATTTTGTCCCCAAAGGAGTTAAAGTTAGGGCTCAAAATTACATCGACGACATTTTGATACCAGTAGTCAAGCCATTAAGCAATACCCTCTTTGCTGGGCAAGAATGGTCCTTTCAGCAAGATTCTGCCCCATCCCATAAGGCAAAAACTGTGCAACGTTGGTTACAGGCCAATGTGCCTGACTTCATCACGACTGAACAATGGCCGGCGGCATCTCCTGATCTGAATCCACTTGACTACGATATATGGACCAAATTAGAGGAGAAGGTCTGTTCTCGTCCACACAGAAATTTGGAGTCCCTAAAAAAATCTCTTGTTAGGGAATGGGAGAGACTTCCGATGGAAACCCTGCGTGCTGCCGTAGACGACTGGCCAAACAGGATGAAGGCCTGTGTGAAGGCCAGAGGTGGATATTTTGAGTAAGGGCGTTTACACTATGTGTACAGGACTTCAATAATAAACTTTACCAAATTTTATAATAAAATTGATGAAATTAAAGATTTTATGCTTAAAAAATGTTGTGCGGGAATTTATGACCAGACGGGGTAGAATTATATCATAATTTTTAAATTCTGAAAATACATTATACACTTTGCTGGCCTCATTATAGCCGTTAATATTAATAGAAATTATTTTTAGTTCAAATTCTAAAAATTATAAAGTTTTTTAAGTTATTCAAAGAAAACATATTACCATACACGGGTGGGTCGGTTGGCCCACCCGTGTTAAGCGGGTCATCCTCTGAAGCCTGAGATTCATTAATAACCAAGTCTTTTTCCGATTCGTTAGTCCCTTCAGAATTTTCCTCAGTCAAGGTTCCATCCTCGCCCTCGTTTTCATCCTCGTCCTCGCTCTCATTCTCATAATCGTCCTCCGGGATGTGTAGTATCGAAACATCGTCCTCATAGTTCAACATGGCCTCCATCGTTTCCTCGTCTCTTGACTTCTGGCCCTTGCCATTACCCTTTTTATTTTTTTTTTGGATTTTCGGCTACTGGTTTCCTCGTTATCTGACGGCGGAGTCTTTGCCAAAGGGTGATCTTTACTCGTTTGCAATTTACGTTTTCTCTCGTTGTTCTCGTTCGAAGTGTTTTCAGGCAAGGGGCACTGTGCATCCCTTGTTTTTGCGACAGTGGTTTTGCTTGAAGGTCCTGGTTCATCAATTCGTTTCTTTTCGTCTGCAATTTTGCGATCTCTCTCCGTCTGTTCCCTGGCCTTTCTGAGTCTCTCTTTCTCCTCTTGTTCAGTTTGAAATCTCAGTCTTTTTTCGGCTTCTTCCATGGCCTTGGCCCTTGCTTTGCATACTATTTTCGATAGGTGGGCTCGCTTGCAGAAATTGCATAAGATCTGAGGACATCTACTTTTGATGTGCCCTCTTTCGTCACACCGAAAACATGCCGGGGGAACACCATTTAGAACTACCATGCCCGCATGTGGTCCGAAACGCAGACGTAAAGGGATGTCCATTGCCTCCACCCCTTTTTTCAAGTCCATCCGAAAAATCACTTCGTTCGAGATCGTCTCAGTCGTTTCACCGGCTATTTTTTCCGTTATCGTCGCACTTTCGAAATGTTGCAATTTTCCAAAGGGGGCCATTATTTCTATGATGTAATCGTCCGGGATTCCTATGGGAAGCCAGTTTATTGTCCCGTTAATCAATCGTACGTTCGGATCGACCAAATCTCCAGGCACCTCCTGGACCTCAAAGTTCTTTGTTAATAGGAAGCGTGCTTTTTCGGATACATCGAAGAACGTAATTTCCCAGACGTTATTTGCATCTAGACTTCCCGCCGTCTCTACTTCCTTGAACTTCCGATCTAAGGCTACCTCTATCGCCAACTTTATGAACTCCGAAAAGTAAGGCTTCTCTTTCGGGTCCAGGATTATGAACACGGTCCTCGTGTAATCTATCGCTGGGTTAGTCATGGCTTTTCTCGTCGCCTCTGAGGTTATATATCTCGTCCGATATGTAACCGGCATCTTTTTCCTCACCGGCTTTTCCTTCTCGAGCCTCTTTTTCTTGTCAGCCAGAATTCGTCCCCAGTTAACGCTCTTCGGGTCATGTCTCAAGCTTGCCTTCACATCTTCCCAATCTACGAGCGGACTTGGATTTAGCACATCTCCTCCATTTCCTTGCGGACTCCTCACATCTCCTTCATTTCCTTGTACTGGGGTCGGAGGGACCACGTCCGGTTCCTCCAGCTCCCTTCTTTGTTCGCTTCAGCCGTCTCGGCTTCCGCTGCATCAGACCATGAATTAAATTCCATGGAGAATGGGTATTGGGTGGTGATATGACCGCTTCTCACCAGCGGACTTTTGGCCAAGACCCAGTTTTTCTCCGCCCTCACTACGCTTGCAGTCCCCGGCGTGGGTATTTAAGACCTTCCCATTAATGTCAGAAGACAAACAGGTCGGTCCGTTTCGCCACCCCGGAGGTTAAACTACAAGCCGGTAAGAGCAGGTACTACACTGGCAGTGTCTCTCTGTTCTGTAAGAATCAACTCAACACCCTTAAGAGAGCTGTGAGAAGACTGGGTAGCCTACAACAACTCTCAGATATTAAGCTGATAAGAACAGATACTTTTTTTTATTTTGGGTCACATTCCCACCATGGGGT
>JAQGBM010000066.1:0-19174 GCA_034698405.1 Symphylella vulgaris | reverse complement strand
ACGGGACTTCCGTGGCACTTCGAATTAAGCGGAATATCGAATTAAGCGAGTTCGAATTAAGAGGGTTCACCTGTACCGTAATTATAATTTTTTAAAGAATTTTTATTCTCCCTCATTCGGGATTAATATCACGTTAAAGATGGATAAATACCATATCCAACGATATAAGTCTCATTATAAATATCCGTTATTTCATGGCTGGGATATTTTACATTATATTTTTAAAGTAAAAAAATATAATTAACACCGTATTTTATTTTAACTATATTTTTACGTTTAAGATGGAAAAATATCATTTCCAATTATAAAAGAATCATAAATCTCCGTTACCTCATGAATGAATTTTTTAACATTATATTTATGACAAGTTGAAAAATAGTAATAAATTAATTTTTTTTTTTATAGATATTGGATTCGAATCATTCTTGCTGCGTCGGTTTTCTGTCACGAATTTTTGTTTTGATCGATTGGGAAACTATGGTTAATCGTGTACGTTCTACCACTTCGGATAATTCACTAGTCACCCTTATTTCTTGGTTAGGAAGACTCTTTACTCTGCTTTCATTGGATCCTTCTGTAGCCAAGGTTAGTACGAATACTAATTTCACTAAATTTTCGCGGCAGTCGAGGCCGTGTTAGGTAAGATAGGAATTTAAATACTGTTAAAATTATCCTAATTATTTATGATAATTAAATTACAGACAACTGCTATGTTGGATCAGTTGAAAAAGGCGGAGAGTTACCCTTGGAATTTATACACGTACGAGGCCTATAATTCGGTTATGCAGATTTACTTGCAAAAGAGTATTTACAATTCTGTACTGGCTGAACGTAATACCGCTGAATTTGCTACTCTACAGTAAGTACTACAACCTTTTTCTCCCCCTAAAATTGAATCTTAAAAATCTGACGTTATTTTTGGTTAATATTTATGTTAAAGATCCTTTTCCAACAATATAAGTAACATTAATTATTACCTATCCGTTATTTTCCCTAAAATTTGGTCTTAAAAGTCGCTCTGACCTTATTTTAGGTTAATTTTAAGCTTATGTTAAAGATCCTGGCAGATCCATAATTAATATTCTTTATTTTCCCTTAAAATCTAGGTTCCTTAAAGATTCTGCCGAATTTGATCGTTCTAAGGATCCCAGAAATCCGGAGGCTAGCGTGAAATGTAGTTCTTTTGTAAGGGGATACATAGCCCTTATCAACACATGCGTCGTTAAACGTAAGGATGACCTTAATCAGCGATCAGATATTTACCAGGAATCCATATTTAATTTGATGGATGACATTGAAACTGCTAATATAAGTGGTAAGTTTTAAAATTCTAGTTTTTCCCTTTAGATTCCCTTGCTCTGTTAACGATCAATTTTTGGCCCTTATTAGGTCCCAAGACAGACACTAATTACAGAGAAACTCAAATGATGTTAGCTGAAGTAATGCAGATTCTTAATTCGGGAGTTTCGCCTGCCATGCAAAATGTGGGACTTCAATCAGTTACTAGCTGGATTTCGGGTCATCCCACTGCAACCTCGATGCTAGCCCTGATAACAGCGGTATCCAGGGTTGTTCAGGACAGTAGAAATCTGGGGATAATCACTGAAAAAGCTATCGAAACCACCTTCAAATCAGGTAAGGGTAACTCTTTCCTTTCAATCATTTTTAGCTAAAAGTATGGTGTGCTTTTGTGCGTTATGCAAGATTGATATAGAGAATTTCTCTCTACTACCAGTCTACGAAGTAAGTTGGTCTTGAATAACAGCACAAAAGCACACCATACTTTCGGTCTATTATAAAAAAACCTACAGTAAATTATGCTAATAATTAGGTTGAGTGTTTATCAAATTACAAGATTAGACTGATTTTAAAAAATTATTTTGAGCCTTTTGCATGTAAATGATAATCATTGTTATATTTTGAAATTTAGTTGCTTGGAATGAATCGACAATGCAATGGTCCCTTGTGGCCACTGCCCTTCAGATACCTGACTACAAATTCAGAGAAGTTATCCAATCTTGCACTTCTTATTACAACATTTTGACCCTTTATGCCATCGTTTTACGACACCTTGCTGCTTGTACCCAAGATACTGACAAAATGTCCGTTCTTACTGAAATATTTGACATGCTGGACAATATGAGTAAACCTACGTAAGTACTATACATAATTAATTGGGACAAATTATGCGATCGAGTCTACAAAAAATATCTTCGTTTTTAGATCGGATATTGAGGACAGGTTACTACTTTTGTGGTTCAAAGTGATAGAATTGACTGTTCAGCTGTTGAGTACGGGCTATACTCATCGTATGATAGTGAATAGACTGAATACCTGGGCCGAAAACTTGTCTAATATGGGAGAGGATAAAGTTTCGGCAGGACTTTTTGGAGTCATAGGATTTGGCAAAAAATCGGCACTTTCACCAAGGTAAGACGAAAATTTGTGTATTCATTAATCCACTGTATACGGGGTATGGGAAAAAAAAATATTTTTAGTGTTGGGAGTCGGAAAATTTTCAAAGCCATTGCCTTAATTTTCTTTGGGTCACTATTTAATTTTTTCAAAAAATTAAATTTATGGAAAAATAATTTGGGAAAATTTTTAGAAAATTTTCAGTCACTAGCTATATAATAATTTTTACTACAGTAATACAGTAATTATAAACAATTTTCCTATGATTTTTCGGAAAATTTACATTTTTCATTTTTTCCTGCAGTTTCCGGCTTTCTGCCCGAGCATTGTCAGCCTTCTTGTACCTCCGATTGCTTAGCGACGGCACCATTCACATCAGATCGAACCCCAATGCAGGACCTCTAACAGCCAACAACCCTGCCACGGTACATGCGGTTGAACAACTGACTTCCACTTTAAATAACCGAACTTACGCCCAATCTAAACCTATAGCCGAATTCGTGGCTGCTTATTTGACTGACCCTAATTGGTCACTAGCAGACGGCATGGGATTGGTTGGATACCTGGTGGAACACATTTATCCAACCAATAGTTATCTAGGACTTGTAAGGAACGAGTAATAATTAAATAAATTAAAAACCATAGCCAAAATATTGTAGTGTAGAACCTCCAATTAATTGGCATGAGATTTTTTTTTTATTCTGACTACAGCATGAAATTAATTTTTAAATTAAAGAATAATAATTATTTTAAATCTTCTAAAACATTTGACATTAAAAATTTTAACATCTTAAAGTAACTTAAAATAAAAACGCAAGTAATTTTTTAATTGAAACTACTCAATAATTTTTTTAATAATAATTAAAATACTGTATTAATAATTTCATTCAATTAAAATGCATTAATATTCTTGCAATCATCCCATAGTAGCCTAGTTTAACATATTTTATTTATTTGAATCATATTAATTTTTAATTAAAAAAATTTTTTTTTTTTAATATTGGACATATCAAAAATAATATTGTTTAAATTAGGTAAATATTTTTGTATGTTATTAAAACAGTTTTTTAGTTTAAATATAAAAAGAAACATTAATTATTTTTTTTAATTCTTTTAATTAAAACATTGCAATAATATTATTAGCCTAAAAAATAGTTTATTTTCTAGTCTAAAATACGTATATTTTCCTCTACCAATTACCTGAAACTACTAGTGATGAAAAAATCCTTACAAAGAACTCCATAATATTAAGCCAAGAAATTTGCTTTATAATTTAAATTAAGCTTATTATGTGAAATATTAATATTTTAAATAATACGTTATAGTTAAATATTGCGTTGAATACTTACGCAAAACAAAAAGTGTGTTAAAATGTACGTTACGAAAGCCAAAATAAATAAAAAATTAAATGCCATACTGATTTGCCAAAATTAAAAGGCTAAATGAATCTATTGTTCAAAATTAATAAATGCAAAGCTGGTATGAGCCCGCTAAGTGCTAAGTTATCTGTGATAATAGTTTTTAAAATAAAAGTTTTACTTTGCCTTGTTAAAATAAGCTATTATTGTAAATAACACACGCAAAACGTAATATATTACTGTAATTATTAAAGTTTGTTAAATTTATACGGAAAAGAAACGAAATAAAGATAAATTGAAAAAAGGTATTTAGTCTCTTCTTTTTTCGATAGTAGGCATATTATTCAGGATATTTTAGAAAATCAGAATTTTCTATAAGTTTGGTTTCTATGGGCTATATTGACTACTGTATTGAGTGTCGAAATTTTAGTCAAAAAATAGCTTTAAATTAATCCTTGTAGCAAATTGGCTCAAGATGAAAGGGCTCGCTTCAAAAACCGTATTTTCTTCGTAAGCCTTGAACAAAATGTTTCTTGAATAGTCTATTCGAAAAGTAAAAAAAAAATAATATTATTGGGTCACCGCATGAAATACAAAAATATTTTATAAAAAACTGAAAAGAGAGCACGAAAACGTTTCGAAAGTCGGATAGTAAAATAAAACCCCTTTTTTAATTACAAATGGACGTCCGACTTTAAATAAAGGAATTTGAAATAACTTTTTACTGGCGTTATAATATTTTTACGTATAAACAAAGACGAATCTTTTGGTGTGTAATACTGGTAATTATGTCCATATTCATTCAAGTGCCATACACTACACTCATGTACTTGGATAATTATAAATTCAAAATAGGCTATTCTACAAGTAACGACTATAACCATATTTTAATACGTCATTTGAACATTAGATCTTGTATAAAATATGGAATGTATAGTCGAATCTAAATTGCGGAATTTGTAATGACAAGAAAGTTCAATGTGGAATTGGCCAATAACGGCAATGCCAGTGGTATCAAAGTGTATGCTCGGAGATGGTACATTTTGCTATTGTTTTCGCTCATTTCTTTCGTCGAAAATGGAATGTGGATGACGTGGGGACCCATAATGAATTCAGCTATCCTGGTATTTCAGTGGGATAATGCCATTGTGGCCCTAATGAATAACTGGGGAAATATTACGTATTTGGTTGCGATCTTTCCACTTTCTTGGATCATGGATGTCAAAGGTACAGTAAATTTTTTCGCTATTTTGAATTATCTTTCTTTGCGCGGTGGACCCCTTTTTAAAATATTTTTTTCCCCACAGATCTCTCCAAAACGGAACATTTTGGTGTATAATAAATATCCCTTAGCAGTTTGCATACTATACGGTACATACTACAATCCTACATAGATTACACTACATTCGTTCATTCAAGGGTTGCGAAACCCAAAAGTGAAATCTCCTTTGAAAAACAAGCAAGTACCTAAGTGGTATCGAAAACCCGCTTAGTGATCGACAAAAACCGAAAACGACCGAACACTCGAAATTTGTCGTGCTTGAAAGTTTTAAAACCACTATCAGTGTATGTATATCGATTGGTAGAACCAAAATAGTACTGATCATAGTAGGGATCACGAAATACCTGTTACGATCAGAATAAAATTTGACACATCAACAGGATAATAATTACTGTTTTACGTAACTACGGAGTAAGTTACTTTCATTAATTTTATATTGCGTTGATTAGCCTACTTGCGAATTTTGTTTACAATTTTCTTCCACGAGGATTTCGTAATTTGTGCGAGGTAAACGTTACAGCTAGTCCCATAAATTACGTTCTTGCTGTAAGTTTTACAGTTGTAATTCATTTCATTTCATTATTTTAATACGGGAATATAAAAAATGTCCGTTTACCCATAGCTCATTTTAGTTTATTCGCAACTCTATTGTTAGAATATAAACTTTCAAAACCTGGTAATATTTTAGCGAAATTATCAATATGCAAATTAAAATAAAAACTTACGAAAAGAATTTGTTTTAAAATTTTATATAATTTTTAATTTTCGTAATTATGTTTGTTGAAAATAACTTTACAAAATTAAACTCACAGTAATATTTAAGAATATTTAGTTAAAATTACGTAATTAACTTCTGTAAAACAGGACCGCACTTGGAACTTCCTTTTTTGCTCGACTCATTTTCTTATTCTTCGACGAAGTTCACTAGAGAGTATTGGAGAGCACGAAGATGTACTGCGTGAATTATGCTTCTGCTGGTTACGAAGCTTACCAAAATTGCCTTCAAGTATTTACGGTCGACATTGACAAGTTAGAAAATGACCTCAACTTCGAAGATTTTACCAACATTTACAAGGTTTCCGTTTTGTCGCCCGAATTCCATTACTGGGCCATTCAGATGAGAAAGGTCAACATAGACGGAAAGTTGCATCTGGGAATGTATTTAGAACTATGTCCCCCACCAGTAGTAGCTTCCAACATTCGCATACAAAAGCTAATGGGAATTCCATGCAACATTGATTGGGAAATAGACGATTTTCTGGGATTTAACGTTATAAAGAGACTGAAAAAAGAAGAATTGCCCAAAGATTTACCAGCCCACGTTACCAAAGAAATATGCGAAACCCTGGAAGCTCAAGAAAAGCAAAGACTAGCTCATGAGCAAGCTGAAAGAGAACAAGAGCAAGCTGAAAGAGCCCAAGAGGAAGCTTCTGGGTCACAAGAGGGTGCATCGAATTATTTGAAACCAGACCTGGATAAGAAACCCACGAAGTCTGCTTTACGATCTCCCCAGAAAAGATCGCCAACTAAAAGGGTAACATTTCAAGATGAACGTAGTCCACCCAGCTCTGATGATGAAATGAAGGAATCGACACTAAAAGAATCGATTACCGAAGAAGCAGCTGGAGAACCCAAGAAGATTGACGTCGCCCAATTAGAATCGGCCTTAAAATGTGTGTCAATCAGCTCGGACACAGAAGAGAAGACTGAACTATTCGTCGAGAAAAATATAGAATTGGACCAAGTAATCCCAAAGACTGAAGACCCGAATGATCCAAAAATCGAGGAACCTAAAGAATCAGAAGAAAAGAAAGAACCACAGTCTGAAGAACCAAAAACTGAACAAACCGACGAGCCAAAACCCGAAATTTCTGTAGAAATCCACGAAGACCCAAAGACAGAACCAAGTGAACCCAAAGAATTAAAAGAGAATTCAGATGAACAATCGGATGAAAAGATGCAAGATCCTGAGCAAGCTAAGAAAGAAAAATCCGGAGAACAGACAAAGCTACAAGCAGGGATACAGGAGGAACCAAAAAGCATCCAGCAACAAATCGAGTCTCCAAAACCCGAAAAGCAAGAAGAATCCGATAAACCAAACGAGCCCGATCAAGATGAACAAGAAAACTCAAAATCCAAGGAATCGGAGATCCAGAAAACCGAAGTAGTTGCGCAACAAATTCCCTCTGAAATACAAGCTGCAGCTGCTCCCGAAGTTAAAATTTCGACCTCTGCGGAAAGTTCTCCAAAAAGACAAGCGGGGAGAACTGAAGAATTATTATTGAAAGCTGCCAGCAAACCCACTTCTCCGAACCCGGCCGAATACGGTAACTTGGTAAAGTTTCCCAACCGCGATCCCCGATTTTGCGGAAATGCGCATTTAGAAGTAAAGTTCCTCTTCACATTGCAAGACCAAAAGGGGTATCAAGTGAACTGCAAAAGAAATGGCGAAGACAATCTCAGATACCAAGCCGGCGATGTCGCAGGATTTGACGATTTTGTCAGTTACGAGGATCTACGTAAGGAATTTGTTCACGGGACTCAAGTAATCGTACGTTTCTTCATAACATACTTCAAGAAAGTGGGAGTAAGCTCACCTAAAGTAGAAGACACCAGGATCAAAACAAGTTACACGGGAATGCGTTAAGATAACTGTAAGTTCAGTTTGTATTTTATTGATAAATGTTGATGTAGAATCACTAACTTAAAAAATAACGTAAAAGACAATTTAGGCTAATTTAACACTGTATTTTGAATTACTATAAATTAATGAATCTAGAAATAATTTTTTTTTATTTACTTGGGCCACTAACGTTGATTTATTGCAGTTTTGATACAGATAATTTGGTTTATTTAAATGAAATTTTAAAGATTTAACATTTCCACGTATTTTGCATACGATTAATATTTGTGAATTTATAAATTGAGACCTAACATAAATTTTGAAAAATAAAATCAAAATGAAAAAAAAAAACTTTTTTTGAAGTTTACATCAACTGTCTTGATTATTTTATTGTTTTATTAACTTCTAATACATTATCAATTATCGATGAAAAAAAATGATTACAAATAAAGTTTTTAAATTAAAATAAGTTAAGCTGCAAAATGTTTTCGTATAATCGTATATGGTATGGAGTTTAATTTATTGCAAAAAATAACCTTGGTAGTTGGAACACAATTTTTTAGCGTAACATGTGAATTCAGGTCGGATGATTCACGTGTATTGTGTTACATGAATAGTGTATGGGAGAACGTATTTTTAATGATAATAATTATTTTTATGCATGTGTTTAATTTTTTTGTAATGTGTATAGGGGTAGAGTAGACTTGGGGAATATCAACACTAACTTATTCGAGGCTATTGTGTAGGATTATCGATGTAGTATATGATATCAAAATATTATTCTGAATTAAGTTAATTTTCCTGGGTCATCCAGAATCACAAAACAGTGTATGATAATATGGCGTATTTTTTTAGAATGAATACACCATACTCAGCCCTCTCAGCCATTCAAGAATTACGTTAATGACCGAGCTGCTCTTCTTACGTTAAGTCTGTGATTCTGGATTCTATCCGATAAGCAAAGATACAGCTTTGCTTGTCCTTGACCAAGAAAGATACAGCTTATATTAGATATGAAGTAGGCTAAGCCATAGTCTCCTACACAGGAGACTATGGCTAAGCTTTCCCCCAAAAATTGCGCAGTTGTAAGTTATTAAAAATAAATACCGTCAGCTGGCTCCATTCTTAGACCACGGTATTCTTCATTAGAATAAAGAATACACTGACGAGTAACCTTTAGTTTTGCGAAAAAAAGGTAATACGAATAGGTTTGTGTGTGTCTTGAAATGCAAAATAATATGGAGTACATGGACTACTTTTGGTGTACACTTACTTTTTAAATCGAAGTCGTTATTCGTAAGGTAGTTATTCGTTTTTATTCTGCCCAATCCATCTGCAGTATCGGTACGAGAAAGAGATATACGATAACCATATATGCATTCGAATAACTTACGAAATTCGAAACGATAAATTCGTTATTCGCAACCCCACTCAAAATGGTACACAAACTTAAAACGAAACCCAAAATCTTATTCTGTTCTAAGTTCTATTCTAAGTTTACGTAATTTTGCAGGTCTTCGAATAGCCTTGATAATTAGTGTTGTTTCGACTGCAATAGGAGCCGGCCTTAGATGTATTTCTATGCAACCACTTCCGGCAACTATGTAAGTTTTTAAATTAATATACAGACCTATTAAATGATACTAAGATCATAATCATGACTATAATGTAAATTATTGGGATTTCAGATTGATAAGTCTTGGTCAAATATTAAACGGCATTGGCCTAGTAATCGGTTTAGCGGCTGCCCCTCTACTATCTTCAACTTGGTTCCCACCAAACGAAAGAGTGACTGCAACCGGTATTTCCACATCTCTTCTAAATCTTGGTTTAGCGAGCAGCTACATAATAGGACCTGTATCGGTTGAAGACTCAAAGTTCTCGAAGTATGTAGCTAGCAATGGATCGCTATTAATGGATAGAAATTCTTCGATTTACGATGAATTTGTAAACGTAGAAAAGACAAGGATTCAACTTCTGATGTTTGGAGGTAATTTGGGGCTAAAATAATATTATTCTAACGTAATATTCATAATTAACTTTAAACTGCAGCATAACTTTCTTCCAGAATTTGGAGTAATTGCTATTCTTACATTGCTAGTTTTCATCTATTTTCCGGCTAAGCCAAATCTACCTCCTAGTCTAAGCGCATCGGTCGAAAGACAATCTTTTAAGCAAGGACTCTCTGCTTTAATTAGGTAATGGGTGGAATCCAGGATCACAAAGCATATAGGGTTGAATCCAGAAATTCAAAATAGAGAAAGATGCCTGCCGTATTTGAGAAAGAATAAACCAACGGTGTACTTGAAAACTAAAAATGTCAAAAAAAAATTACTTCAATTGGGTAGCCTACTTTTCTTACTATTGGTTTGTGTTTCTGCTGGATTCCACCCAATAATATAATTAAGTAATTATAGCATGAGGTACAGGTGTTCAATCACCGTACGGGGTACGGTACGTTTTCTAAAGAACCTCGTATTGTGGTTATTATTTTCTTAGGCATGTCGAAATGTGGAAAATAACCATTTGCTTTTCACTCAACATTGGCATTTTCGTATCTTGGGTTGGAATGATTGACTTGCTACTTGGAAAGATTGGAGTAGGCCAGGTTTGTCTATTAAGTTAATCGGTTAATACCTTTTTTTTTCAGAACTAACTTACTATTGACCATGATCGTAAAGTCTTTTTTTTTCGATTTGCGGACGGCTCGTCTCCAACAATATTAGTATCCGTAAAACTCGTACCGGTACCCGAACTATTTGTCAACCAAGAAATACGTTCCGGAGCAGTAATTTGTCCCCAAAATATTTTCCAACAACTTATACCCGAACAATCAGTGCAAAATGTTGGGGACGAATTGTCCGGGGACGTTATCTTATTGTTCGGACGACCAAATTATTATTGTTCGGATACGAGTTGTTGGGAACGAAATGACCGGGCGGGACGAATTATTGGAGACGAATCGTCTAATAAGTTTAAAAAAATTTTTTCTTCTCATTACAGACAGAAGCCGGTTTAATTTCATTTATTACAATTACGACAGGCTGTTTGTGCGCCATGCCTTTCGGAAAGTAAGTAAAATCAATTTCAAAAGCAACATATAAGTTATTCTACGAATAGGTAGATTGAATCTATCTAGCTAGCATAGAATGAACTTACACAGATTTTGAATCGGTATATAAGTTGCAACATAGATGACACACACTAACTTTGTAAGCGACCAATAAAAACTTAGGATGGAATCCAGAAATACAAAACAGAGTAAGAAGAGGATCTCATTGACGTAAATTTTAGAATGAGTGAGTATTTCACGTATGCACTATTGGTTTATTCTTTCTCAGATACGTCAATGAGTTCCTCTTCGATCATTGTCACTTTTGTGTTTCTGGATTCCACCTTTAATCCTTTATGCTTTTCGTTTCAGAATAATGGATAAAACTGGAAACAAACTTAAAACTGCAATTATTATATTACAAATAATTTGCTTCTTGTCCTCAGTTTGGGTAACTTTAATCGTAGAGCAAGTTATAAGTTTTTCAAGAGGTATGTAGCATTGCTAATTTGAATAATATCTTACCAGCCTGCTTCAAGAATTCGTATTTTATAACGAAGTCTATAATTTTTTAGCACAGCTATACGCATCGATCATTTTATCGGGCACCGCAACATCTTGCTGCTTTCCACTTTATTGCGAAATGGGGGTAGAAATTGCTTACCCAATCGCAGAAGGATTAGCTACGGGTTTCTTAACGTCGCTTATGAGTTTGGTTGGCACCATTTACCTCTTACTATTCTTCATTCCCTTAAAAAGTACGTATTTTATTTGGCCAATTTTCATTTAACGAATATTTTCGACCACGGCATTCGGGATTAGTTTTTAAAATCTTAGGGTCGGGTGCATGGAGGGAGGTTAACTCTTACTGGAGGGTTAACCTCAGGTTAGCGGAACGAAATAAATTGATATCTTCGTAATCCCTGGACGAAATTGGACGTACGATACACCAAAATTTCCGTCTTGAAAAGATCTATTCGAAAATGTCAAAAAAATATGGAGTACCTCTACATTCAACCTAACAACTCCGCCGCTGATAAAATGATCGGTTGAGCTGAGACGATAAAAGTACTAATTTGGCTTTTAAAAAAACTGAAAATTAAGGGGGTTGGATCGTGAATTTGAAGGTATGAAGAGAATTCAGACATTTTTTTCTAAAATAGAGTAAATCCTTCTGAAGATATTTCAGTATTAAAAAATGATAGGTCACCGAAGAAATTCTAGATATTATAGGTTTTAAAGCTGCGTAAAATATTTTTGTTTTTGGAGCTTCCATAGAAACATTAAATTTCTGGATCGTATAAGTTAGCCTATAACTAACGAATTTCTTCGGTGACGTGTAATTTTTAAAACTGAAATCTCAACAGATGGGTATTTTCTATTTACTCTATTATTATAGAAAAAAATTCAGAATTTTCTTGATACTTTTATTATTTACTGTAATTTTTTATAATTGGATTTTTGGCATTTCATCCACGATCCAACGTTTTTAACATCTCCTTTGACCCCTGGTTTTCTGCGCCTTTCAGGGCCGGATTACAATTCTCCGGGGCCCTAGACACTTATTAGATTGGGGCCCTCATCAGTGAAGGGGCCGAATTTTTTTTTTACAAATTTGGAATGTATGCGCATTGCGCACGGGACGTGGGGGACGAAAAAAAAATCCGAATAAAAGTCAAATTTCGGAAATTTTTAGTCATTAGCATTCTTCTGTTTGTCATAATATTCAGTTCGCGTAAAAAGATATTTCGGAAAAACTCAATCGAACGTCAGTTTTTCTGAAATATCTTTTTATTTCATGCTGTGACCCCATAATATTTTTCCATAAATATTCAAATAGATCTATTTAATACGATCATTTCTATGTATCACATGTCCATATTTGTTCAAGGGTTACAAACAGGTTACAAAGATCAATTATTTTACGAGTTTTTTCCCGTATGTAATGGCGGAATTCTGGCGAAAAGCGTGTGGAACACGAGTCAAAAAATATCGTGTAGGCTATAGAAAAGCTTTTCCTCCAGTGTGAAATATGAAAGATGAAAATAGGAATGATATGAAAATGTCCACAAATCGTGCACTGACACCACAGAGAGAAAAAGCACGACTGTGGAGAAAAAATTGACAACTCCCATTTCATGAACAGAACATCCCTATTTTTATTTTTCAATGACGGGGGAAAGGCTTTTCTATCGCGGAATATTAAAGTGAGGTGGTTTTAATGGGGCGCCGACTTAACAGCTAAAAGTCATAACAGCGAACGGTCATAACTTCGTAACATCGAATACCAAAATTCCGAAACAGGGGGCAACAAAACTTCTTGTTCGCGCATACAGTCTGCCCCCTGTTTCGGAATTTTGGCATTCGATGTTACGAAGTTATGACCGTTCGCTGTTGTGACTTTTAACTGTTAATTCGGCGCCCCGTTTTAATTGCTGGGATTTGACCGAAAAGTTTTATGTTTTAAAAATTAAACTGCGTTATTTCGAGTTGTTACATTTTATTCTAATCAATTTTTTTTTAAACATGTCTTTTTTATTTCAATTATTTACAGAATCATGGAGGACATGGGTGATTCATCGGAGAATCATCAGGAATCAAGTGAAGGTGATTATTCTGGTTCTAGTAGCTCCAAGGAAATTGAATCCAACAATCTGTTAATGAACGAAGTTGATGTTCGTCACTCTGATGAGATTTACAAGTGTGCAGAATGCCAAGAAACCTTTGTAACGAAGAGCTCAATAAGGAAACATATAAAGATTAATCATAATCAACCACTTGTTTGTCAGACTTGTGGCTTAAAATGTCAATCACCCTCTGCATTGAAATTACACATTTTGAGTCACACAGGTGAGAATCCACACGAATGTGAATTTTGTCAAAAACGTTTTGCTCACAAGTCAACCTTACTTCGACATACGTTGATTCACAAAGGAATTAAACCATTTAAATGCAACGAATGTGGACAAGAATTTCGTAGTGCAGGAGATCTAAAGGTCCACAGATTGACACACAGTGGTGAGAGGCCTTTCGAATGTCAAATATGTCATAAGAGTTTTGCTTCAAGAAATGTTTTAACTCGACATGAAAAAATTCACAGTGGAGAAAAACCATTTAAATGCAATGATTGTGGAAGGTCATTTTCTAGGTCAGGAGATTTAGCGAAACACATTCGGATCCACAGTGGTGAGAGACCATTTTTATGCACATTTTGTAAGAAAACCTTTACCCAGAATTCAAATTTAATTGTTCACATGAGAATTCACACTGGGTCGAAGCCATACGAATGCAAGGAATGTGGAAAGAAATTTACACAATCGAATGACCTTAAAGTTCACCTTCGAATTCACAGTGGTTTAAAACCATTCGAGTGTCAAATATGTCTTAAACGTTTTTATACAAGTGGACATTTAAACAAACATGTTAAAATGCACTCTGGTTTGAAAGATTATGAATGTCAATTGTGCAAGAAACGCTTTACGCAAAATGGTAATTTACGGAGACACGTGAAAAGCCAACACAATGACGTTATTCCTTCATTTAAAAATGATAATTGCAACTAAACAGAAACAATTACGAATCAGATGACAGAAAGTGACGACCAGAAGAATTACCAAGAAAATTGAAGAAAGAAAAAGTTTCTGCAATTGGGAATAAATTTACGAAAAATCCTGTAGGCCTAGTTGTTTTGGAGAGAATTGACCAGTTCTCCCTTTTTTCTTCTAAATGAATTTTAATTTTTCTTTAAGACCATGAATACACCAAAAAACAAAGGTGGGTCATTTCTGTGCGTCACCATTCATTAGGCTACACCACTGTTGCCATTTTTTGTTTCGAACACGAAAAGCACAAGATGGCTCCACAGATTACCCGCCAGTTTGGCTTGCGCATGCGCGTGTAATTGAACTTGTGATTGAAATTCGTCCGCACTACCCCTTCTCTCATTAAGTATACCCTGGGCTACACACAAGCTATGGAATTTAATAAAATTTATACCATAGGAAAGCTCAGTTATTCTTGTAAGGATCCGTAAACTTCATATTTTTTTAAAATGTAATGTGCTATTTTTAAACAATTTTTAAAAAAGACCATGTTTCAGTTTTTCGTCAAGGAAGTAAAAAAAAATGAAAGCGCGTGCATTCAATTTTTTTTTTGGCTTTTTTATCTTTAAAAATTGTTTAAAAATAGTAAAATACGTTTTAAGAAAATATAAAGTTTACGGATCCATACAAGAATAACTGAGCTTTCCTATGGTATAATTTTTATTAAATTCAATAGCTTGTGTAATGAGTGGTGACCCACAGAAAATGACCCCCTTTTTTGTGTCCGTTTTAAATTGGTCTTAATTATTAGGACAATAATTCGCAGCAGAAAAATGTTAATTTGCCAGAAACTATTCGTAAGTGTGAAAATTTTATACCCCGTCTGTATCTAGTCTGCTGAGTCGCTGACTTACAGTTTTATCGAAATCTATATCCGCTTTATACGCGGACTATAGATGAATTAGGGTAATTTGAGATGATGTTCAAAGTTTTTTACGTCACGGGGCTTCTTTTTTTTTTCGTAATTAAATACCGTGTCGAAAATAGTAAGAAGTGAGTTATAACTCGTATAAATGTAAGTTATAAAAAAAACTTAATATGTTTAAATATGAAATAATTAATGTTTTCGGAAATTTGAAGTTACAAATGGAGAGTTTAAAAAAACGTATGTGATTCATTTGCAAAAAAATTAGTTCAAAACAGTGTTTTATGTTGAAAACAAAATCTCTAATATGGTCTGTTATTGTGGAGAGGGGGAGGATTCCAAGATTGTTTATGGAAGAAAAATTACAAGAGCCTGCTTTGGGTTCTTGAGGGGGGGGGGGAGTGGAGCTGGAGTTTGGGAGAAATTAAAAATAGAATTTAATTCATGTAAGTTACATTAGGATAATGTACCTAATACGGTATTAAGTTGCTGTTTATTTTAGCTAGGACCATTAAACCCCCAGGACAAGCATCCTACTATTCTGGATATGGAATACACAACCTCGATCGAACGACTCGGCGGCCATTTTGATGCGTTTGTTTCAATGCGTGCACTAACTTCCACGGTGGAAGATAATAAAAAATGTCGCTGAAGAAATATTATCCAATGCATCAAAATGGCTGCCGATATTGGACGAGCATAGCTCCTTGTTCGCTAGTCCTGGGTGTTGATGGTCCTAGATTTTAGGTACTTTTTTTTTATTAATTTGTCTAGTGATTGTAGTTTAATATTGTCTTAAGTTATACAGTACACAGTACAAGATTTAACCCAAAATGTTATGATTGTAAATTAATTTTATTACCACTTTATTTTGATTTTCGTTGACCACCTGGGAAACAGGATTTACAGTTAAGTCTCAATTTTTTTTCGAATTTATTGAAAAAGGGTTCCAGTCCTATAGGGTAACGGAAGCAATTTTTGGAACATTGTTAAAATAATAAAATAAAACCGCTAGTCTGGTCTTGTTTGCGCACAGAGTCTGGCCTAAAAAATTATTAATTGATTTGAGTATTTCATTAACTTAATCATTGGGGAGTGAATGTAATTGGTATTAATTACAAACTATCATACTTTGATTTCTACAGATTTAACGAAAAATAACTTTTCTGTTCAAACCCCTAATTACTATTATAATAGCCGACAGCATTTTCTAAATACCGAGTATAACGTAGTCGGTATAGGTTGTTAAAAATTAATTAAAATTTTGTTATCTCCGGAATTCGGGGATGCAAAAAAAAGTAATATTTTACTAAATCTCTATTACAGTATTTCAAAATGTATTCTATTCTGGAACTACCGTATTTGACCATAATTATACGAGTAGAGGCCCGGGTCTCAATTAAAAAATGTGTCCTTCGGACTCCCGGCCACTATTAGAGCCCCGGCCATTAATAGAGTCCCTGCCTTTATTACATGCATACCAATTTCATACCTTTGTAGGTCGATGATCCATACAGTATATTGGTACAGGTATAATTATTTCATGTTTATTAGTCAGAATAATCGGATTCGGAACCCTGAATTTACGTTCTAATTACGTTCGAAGGCTCTGGAAGTTCTATTAAAAACCGGAAATGCACAAACGCATGACTGAAGTGTATTTATAATAACCTAATATCGTTCCCACACTCACGAGTCAGTAAGTTCTATTTAAGCCAGGGCCTCTATTGGCGACCCGGCCTCTATTTGAATTTTTTAGAAAATTTGACACACACCCCCGGCCTCAATTAGAGTCCGGGCCACTATTTGGTCATTTACGGTAGGCGTACATTACGCTTGTATTCATAAATCGAACATATGTTGTATTTGTATATTTTTAGACTCGTCCAGAATAGATAGGATGACTAGCACTCATCTGAGAATCACCATGGCCCTGTTTGTTCTCATGAAAACGGTCCTAATCTGGATCTACCTCAACAACATACTATCTCTATTCGCTTTTCCGCAAAAAGAAGAACCCATCGACACTGTCGAAGACATGGTAAAAGCCTTGGGAAAGGGAGGCCCGGAAGCTGGTTATTGGTGGGCGAGTAGAAATTTCGAGCCCTTGTACTTGGGCTCCAAACACGGCAGTTACGAAAAATACGGAAGACTCGGAAAAATATCCGGAATTCCGAGGGGGGAGGAAGAGGACTTGGATCAATTTACAGAGACGGTGGCCAAGAATGGGACAGGAATAAATTTTGTCTATTTGAAGAGAAAGACAACTTCGAAAAATACCCTGCAGAGAATCCGGAAAGACGAAAAGTTTATCGCGAGTTATTACGCCTTTACCGATCTAACTAATTCCTACGAAATCTATCACAAGTCCAAAGAATCACTAGGAACGGTGTACCTTTCCACGGCGTGCGGAGCAGGAAGTCACTATACGCATGTGCTTAGCAAAATGTAAGTTGTTATTAAAGGATTTTATATCGGCTTATACTCGGAAACAATACGGTTATTTTAAAATGTAAAAATTTTATGGCTATAACGAATACTATTCGTTTTGTCCCATGCCGGATTACATTTCTGGTTAGGGTTTTTCTTCGTATTTAATTTATTAAAGTGTCTGTAGCATGGAAAATGAATTTAACATATTACGTATGTGTACAATGTTTCCCCTTTCATGATGCATTTCCAATTTTTTAAAAATTTCACACCTGAGACCCAAAAAACGTCTCCAAAAACAGCTCACTCTGACGTCATGACCATTAAAATTCAGTTCCCTGAGCGTCAACTGTGGCAATATTGCATAAAAATGGCATGTACAGACACCATGATACGATATCTCACCAGTTGGCAATGTTCAAAATTCAGGGAACCGAATTTAAAATTCATTAGGGAGCTGCGCGGCTTAGATGTCAGCTCCCTAAAATTCATGATGACGTCAGACTCAGAGTGAGCTGTTTTTGGAGGCGTGTTTTTGGTTTTTTGGACCTCTATAGTGGAATTTTTGAAAAAGAAATGCATCATGACAGGGGGACCATTGTAGGCCTACACATAGTAATTACGTAAACTTCATTTTCCAAGCTACATACACTTTAAACATATAATATTAAACCAGAGAGTGAGCAAGGATGGCTACATTAAAGTTTAATTTTGTATAGTTCGTCATCTTTAAAGGAAGCCGGAATAGTCGAATACATGGAAAGCAAATGCTACAGAGAAATCAAGGAATCGAATGAGACGCTCTACGCCGATCTGTTTCCATCGAGAGAAGAACTAGCCGAATACGATTTTAATCCGGAAAAGCTCGATTTTACCAGATTGTTGTTACCTTTACTCTGCCTCGTCGGGGGATGTCTCATTGCTGGTACGAGTAATTTTATTTATTTATTTAACGTCGGCCTAATTCTGCTACAAAGGCCAAACATCGACGCCAGGGGATGAGCCATCACCACCTTCTTGGGCCAATTTTGCCTCAGGGACAGGATTTACAGACCTGCTGTATGAGGGCTCTTTAAACAGTGCAGAGTGCAAAGGGGATCTACACGGAACCTCGGTTTAAACTCTCATCTGAAGGAGCCGCCACACAAGAAATTTTCTCATCCTAAAATTTATACCGACCTCGCCCGGGTTTGAACCCGCAACCTTAGGATCTGAAGGCGAGCACGTTACCTCTAGAGACCAACGGCGCCGGCCTACGAACATTTGTTTCAAAATGACAAAATTTCAAAGAGTAAAATGTTATTTTATCATCAACCATTTTCTTTTTATGTAAATGAAGAAGAACGATTTTTAGAGATTTTATGAATATTAATGGCTGCATTATAATTTATTATAACGTCTGTACGAGGTAAAAGAAAACTGACAAAAATTCTGCTAAGAGTTGTGAAATTTTACGGAAAATTAATTATAAACTGGGAAAATTTTCAATGAAAAAAATTTCCAACTTATTATAATTATTAATGAGTAGGGGCCTAATTTATTTTTTC
>JAQGBM010000065.1:0-19275 GCA_034698405.1 Symphylella vulgaris | reverse complement strand
AGGGTTAGGTTAGCCATCACGGAAATAATATACGAGTATATTTTTCTCATTTTATTGCTTTCCATGATAAAAAACCGAACTGCTGTCACTTTGCTTCATTGTTTCTGTTTACATTGTTACATTTCGAAAATAGGAAATAAAAATCGAATGTGTCAGCATGGAAACTGAAATCGTAATTTACCCCAAGCTTCTTTCATTGTCGCACATTGGCCCCAAATCCGGGTGATGTAGCAGAAAGACTTTATTATGTAGATAAGAGAGAATAAGAGTGAAGCTTTTTTTTCTTCGTTCGCTATATGTCTGATGACCAACATGTTACGGGATATGTATAAACGAGATGGACATGTTTGTTCGGAATCAACTTTCTTCGGTCTCTTCTACACACACACATATCAGAGCAGAATCAATATCCTATAATAATGTAGGATCCAAACTGCAGCCGGTCGGGTAGTACTGAATAAATGCAGACATTGCCGCTGCAATGGTCCTGTGCACTTTATTGACACTGTAATATACAGCTAGCCTTGCTCAATGTGATTCTTCGCCCCACTTCCTGTGATTCTTTTGTTCCTAAATACATTTTTTTCTTTGGATTTTCGTCTTCTTCTTCTTTGTTGATACTGTATATAAAACATCGATTCATACAAGTTGAAGTTTTTAAGGCATTATGTATTATCTGAGCACAGAGTTTTTTTTTTTTTTTTGCATTATCCATTTTCTCGGTCTGTCCCTAGAGAGAGGTGGCACGTAAACTGGTGTATATAGTCTGTTATACTACTCCTACGCAGTTGAATTGAGGGGTGGGTAGGTACTATAGCGTTGGAAGTTATAAATCGGATTTTGATGGATTGGTCAGTCAAACAGCGATAGAAATTGTGAACTTTTTATGAGAAAATAATATTTATTTCCCGTGTATACTATGGAGAAAAACGTATAATAGCGTATATAATAGTGACAGAGTAGGGAAAAGCCTAGAAATGACAGAATTCAGTTTACATATTATTAATTAGATGCGGTGATTTAGCAGTTTGTTGAGAAGATGTGTCGACACCTTTAAAATTCTCTCTTTAACACACCAGAGTGTTAATTAAATTCCTGGAATTTTCGTTTCTAGGCCTTTTACACTGCAAATTAATACGTGAGTTTAAGCCTATAATTCCTTCACTCTTTAAACAACCACAAACCTCCATATTGCTTCACGATGGCTCAGCATTTACTATTTGAGGGCCGGTCAGCCATCTTATGTCTAAAATGTTTACCTAATGTGCGTTATAGTTAGTTTATTGGTACGTGTGTAGAAGTTTGATTATCTCTCCACCACTGTCCACTGGTTATCTTCAGCATTTAACTATTTTTAGTTCCTTAAATGTATTGAAGAGACCGTACTTGGTCTATCGGTGATGCTGTGCATAGGTTCGATAAGCATTAGATCTGACTAATAATTCATCTAAACAGCGAGTGCAAAGAACGAAGGAAACCTATACCTCTTCTTAAACCGAACTTTATCACACAGGACCACTTTGTAAGTCGACTTCATGTCTCAATACTTCATGTCAACCTACGCTTTGCTGATCCATTTCCGCTAAATTCACTCCTCACCCACTCTGAGGACCAGCTCATTCGACCACTTACAACTTATTCTCATCTCAAAGGCTTCAAGTCTAGCTTGCTTTGCCATCTTTCTTGTTCGAAGTCCTGTAGTCGTAGGCTATAAAACACTGATGTACATTAGGCCTAACCAAAAGTTAAATAAATGTAAATAAAATAAATTTCGATAATGTGAATGGGAAAAAAGAAAGTGGAGGTTATATAATGATACAGTAAAAAATGGCTTTGACATTCATAAATCTTGAATGAAGACAATGAAAGCGTTCATTTTTTCCTGTTCTGTTTCTTATCGACTTAGTCTTTCCAAGAAGGTTGACAGATTCCAAGTATATCATTGCTTTCCACTTTTTTCTTCTTCTTTTTTCAGTTCATTTTTTTTTCTTTGTCAGATTCTTATTTAAAGCGAAGACAGCCATGCAGGTATATACAGCAGAAGAGAATGTAATAGCTCTTATATATACAATCTGTTACTGCTGCTGACGGAATTCTACTATATTGTATACTTGAGAGCTGTATCTGGTTTGTGCCAGTAAGGCAATATATTTCCTAATACATGTGTAACTTACACATATCCCGAAAACTCTCTGATGTGTAACCGTGGGTTATCTATCACCCTTTTCCTACAAATACAAGGTTATTTTTATGTTATTTTTATATTTCTGCAGAAAAAATGTTATCCAAATTTAGAGAGCAAAAAATTAGACACATGACATGAAAAATGTATTTCATGGTGATTATTTTTCTCATGGCTTTCCTACTTAGCCCTATAGTTTACTGACATGGTTGCATGGAGTAATAACAGCATATGGCGATGTCTTGATAGATATAGCTCTAATGCGACGCAAAATGGCCAAGTGGAACTAAAATTATATACTGTACATACAAACCTCGATTTTATTTACATTTTGTAACAATATGTCTATCTTGAAAGAAATAGCGCCGCCATATTGAAGACGTCTTCATACGCCTGAATCAAAATGGCGGAGTCTTAAGATATCCTTGGTCCCACCGCCATAAAAAGTGCCTCACTTAAACTCTATGATCAATTAAAAATATGAAAGAATCCTGCATATAATAGTAGGCTATAATTTGTTCCTCCAAGGCTTAGGGTTACGGTTATCGGGTAATATGCAAAGATACACATTTCGAGCTCTATTCCTCATAATTATAAGGTTTAAAATTTTTTCTTGCATTTCTTAATGCACATAAAGAGTAATAATAAAAAAATCCCCATCGTTTTCTTTCCATCTTTGCTTTGGTTAGATTTAATTACTAGAGTTTACACAAGAGCTTCATTCAAGCTTGCATTTATATAGATTTTCTGCAGATTGCCATTACGCCCGAAGTGCTCGAAATGAACCATACTCACTTAAAATAGATAATTTAAATGTAAATTATTATTATTCGTCCTTATATTACGGCGCTCGTTAGAGCGAATATAGTTAATACTTTCTGCTGAAGGACTTTTTTTTTGGAGGGAATTAGAAAACGGCTGTTTAGAACTTTTATAATAATGTATGGTTTTGAGGTTCAAGTAGCCTAATGCGTGCTGGTTTGATAGATCTTTCTATGATTATAACAAGGACTACTCTATACCCTACAATAATTAGAAACTATACAAAATGGTGTCTTACCAAAATGGAGTCTTAGGCCTATGTCGTCATGCATGGATTTGGAAAAGTTTATGCCATTTTGAAAATCACTTCTCCCTTAATTATTCTGGGTTAAACTATAGGGATAAACCTAGGACGACATCTAGATGGCGTCCTATGATACCCTTTCCAACGAAGGAAGTATGATAATTCGTAATCTTATTATGTCTGAAGATTTTTTTTATTTTTGAACCCAATTCAGAATTAAGACAATGATTTTGAAAGTTCTTTGTATAATTTTGGAAATTATAGACTTTAAAATCATTGTAGGCATATTTTTTGAATTAAATGAAATTCATGATACTCATGTACGGTATTTGATATAATTTGAAATGGTTTTTATTCATCTTATCTAACATTAAATTACCGGTATCTAACATTAAATTATTATTATTATTAAATTATTATCTAACATTAAATTATCTAACATAAAATGGTCAGAGTGATTTTACTAGGCCTACTTTACTACTTTTGCTGATATAAACAAATTGGTATTATTGACGAATATCAATCAAACCTTTAATTATTCACCCCCTCCCCCTTTGATCAAAAGAAAAAAGAGAAAACTTTATTTTATAGCCACATTTGTCTTAATTTTTTATTCCAACATTAAAGTTTGTAAATAACTTAATAAAAAAAAGGGGAGAAAAAAATCTCTTGAAAGTAAATCAGAAAGTAAACAAACATGTTAATTGGGACGAAGTCTGCATATTCTGCTTATCAAAATAATGCAAACTAGCTATAATTTACAAAATAATTTCTCTTTTCCGCATATGTGTACATGATTTTATAAACTGTATAGGGACCAGTTTTTAATTCTCTTTCCCATATCTAGAAGCAAAAAAAAAAAATCAAGTTTACCGACTGTGAACTATTATAAATAATGTTTACGGACTACTGAATTAAAGAGTAAAACGACTGAGAAAATTATTCCTCCACTATCCTATCTTGTTTCACTAATTTAATTAGAATTTTCCCCTCTATTCTAAAATAATAAGAAAGAAGGGAAAAAAATCTAACCTTATGCATGAAGAAGAACCAAGTTATATTATGAAAAGCGCATCGCGCAGTTATTACTACATAGCTCATATTATTATGGGGAAAAAGCTTTATTTTTCTCAAACCAGGAAACATTTGATTATAACAGAAACTGATATATATATTTCTCATTTCTCTACCTTTTTCGTTTCTTGTATGAAATTGTATCCAACAAGCAATGAGAGAATAAAGATGTCTGAATGAGATAAAAATCGTGCCGAAATGAAATGAAAGGTTTAAATTTCAAATTTTTATCAGGATATAGGCTATAAAACGTTTTATATTTCAGTAATTTCTGAGTTCTCTCTTATAGATACTCGTATATATATAATGTATTTTATGATTTATTTATATTATTATACTTTCCGGTATGACTATGTCGGCTATTCTTTTAGTAATTCTCGTTAGGCCCAAAGGTGTACTCCATTCATTGTTAGTGTTATGGCTTTTGTATAAAGGTATTCTTTAGGCCCAGCAAAACCTAAATCAAATTCAAAGGTGTAGCCTAATATACATTGACTATTGGTTTTGGAAGGGGTGAAGGCTTCACCTATAACGCCTCTTAAGACTCCCACAGTACTGTATAACAGAAATAGGTAGGCGTTTGAAAATCCAAACAACACATGTTACTCTCTAAACCGTTTGCGTTGTTAGGTTTGGTTTGATTATTTTCTTTATGTTACTGGTAACCGTTCTTTGTTGAACCTTAAAACCTACGTATAGAGAATTATATGAATTAGAAATTCAGATTTTCTAATGTCCTATTCTTAGGACTGCTGTCCTTTGCACGACTTTCATATCTTTTTCCCTGCTGCAAAAGAGATAAAACGCTATAGCTGGCATTTCTAAGTTTGCCAGATCGATTCTTTAAATTTATACTCTTAGCTGGGCTACTCGCATAATATATAAAGAAAGTAGGTAATATCTTTTTTTTGGGTGCCGATTTATATATTTCCGTTATATGTGACTTCTGTCGTCGACTATGAAAATAAGCCATTGCACAGTCACGGTGGTTATGAAAGCAAGTCGACGAGAGTAAGTGCTTTTGACGAAGAAAACTCGCTTCTGCGACACGTATAATATACAGTACTATATATAAGGTATACATATATACGCATTTCATAGCAAACTGGTGCAGCAATATATACCAGTGCTGTTAGAATGGGTTTCGCCGAAGCTGCTAGCTAATTGTGAAATTGGGGTTGTAAATACTGCTTTCTAGGGACACATTTGCTTCGGTAAAAGTTCGGCAAAATGCCCGACTTTTGCATTGCCTGTGTTTAAAAGTGTATATATATTCTTATTGTTCGGAGCATATTAAGGGCGAAAAGTTTAAAAGGGTGCGGGGGTGCATGCGTATATTTATATTGATTTCGGGTTGGCAACGAAGACAAATGTATATAAGAGGGAATTTGAGTGATACGGCCGCACGTATACGACACAATTTTCCATTAGGGATTTGGGGAAAATGGTACAAAAGGATTTTAACTCGACGGCAATTATTTATCATAATATGCAATCGTATATTTCTTTATACATACATACGAGGACTTGACCATGTTCTATATATACAGCAACGGCGAGGGAACTATACTAAGTAATTTGCAAGTTTGGAATGCCGTGAATTTTAAAAGTACGAAGCATATTAATCACCCCGGTAGTTGAACGATAATTTATTCCCTGCAGACTTAAGATTCGACTTTCTTGGTTTCGTAGAATATTGGAAGAAGGACTTCTTTCTTTTTTCTTATATATATAAAATGATGCTTGTTGACATGGTTTTCTTCTTCTTTTTTCTATAAGTTAAAAACCTCATTTTTCAACTTTTATTAAAGATTGTTGGCTTCGCTTTGTCGGGGTTCGCATGATATAATATTATATGGCTTATTTTGAGTAATTCAGATGGAATATTGGAATCAATATTGCTAAACTCGACCTCGTTCGAAAACAGATCTTAAGCCAAAGACACTTAGGATAATACGGCATCAGCAAATTTTAACTTTTATAACGGTATGCCGGCGCCGATGGCTTGCTGTTTAAAGCTATATTCGGTACATATCCCTATATAGCTTAAATCCCAATTTCATAGATTGATTAGAGTATAGGATAACATTTCTTGGTGGGAAGTGGGAACCGGTATCGGAATTGTTAGTCCCGTATGCCTGGGAGATCAAAGTTCGAAATCCGGATAGCTAATTAAGAGAACCCATTATAACCCCATACCTATACTTTCCTTGGTTAGGCTTTTAGCATCAGTAGAAGAAATTGGTCGATAAGTATAATAAATAAAGATCCTTTGAAAATAGAACTTAAGCCAAGATCCTTTCATTATAAGCTATTTAGAATCGAATCAGCAGTTTTAAGATTACACTAACTTTTTATAATCATGCGGGGAACGCCAAATTTCAATTTGTAGGGAGAATTAACATTTCTGAAAGAATTTTGTTTTAACTATAGTTGATTTTAATTTTGATACCGGTAATTCGTTTTTTGAGGAAGAGGCTCTTAGAGATAATGCACTGATAAATCTTTGGGTTAATGTGTATGTGTGTACTGTATGTTTCTATAATGAAAACTGGCTCTCTCGCTTTTAAGAGGATGCGTGGCCCGGTGTATTTTCGCTGATATCTTTTCGTTTGGCAGCTAACCATCTCTTTCCCAAACGGTACGAGTACCTGGAAAAGGAAATTCTAACCTTGATAATGAGGCTATTTAGGACGAAACGTGGGATATCTCTCTTTGTTGTTTGGCAGATATCCCGGTTTTACTCAAATTTTTTTGCCCTCCCTTCTTCTATAGCTCTATTAAAATAAAAGTCTTTTAGTTTATAGAGGGAAAGTTAGGCTACAGAGACAAATTAGTAGGCCCGTTACAACAGTGTTTCCACATTCAGGGTAAAAAATACCCTAGTTCTTTTTCAAGATAAAATGTACGAAATGTTTTATCAAAGTATTTTTTACCACGGTATTTAGAATACAATATTTTGTATTAACTTATTTAGGATAAATTTTGGTACAATTCGTAGTTTATTTTGACCAATTTTTTTTTTTTAATAAAATGCTACTTCGTAATTAGCAGGTTTTATCCAACCACTTTGAAGATACAATAACCTTTTTCAGGGTAAAACAGAAAAATCTTTCGGATCAATGAACTTGTAAAAAAATTCTAAATCTTGGGGTAAAGGTTAAGATATTTTGGGTATTTATTAATAATTTTTGTTCCCGTTGGCACCAATAATATGTTTCGGACAATCTGCAAAATTCAAGTTTAGGATTCTCCTACATAGTAATGGTGTCTTATCGCAGTAAAATAAGCACCCATAAAATGGATTCACTGACCGTTAGATTGCACACTAACTTGCTACGGGACGATGCACTGCTGTATGTCTTCTGCATCTATATTCCCCTTCCCCCGATTAACAAAATTACAACCAGTTTTGTAAGTAAAGTTTTAGACAAATGGAAGAAGGGGAAAAGTCGAGGGATGTGGTTAAATTATACGTTGGCTGGGAAAGATACCGATGAATCGTAACCATATATTTGAGCATTCTTTGTTTCAAGCTCTTTCTTGGGGGGCTAAAGTTGGGTAGTTAGGGTTTAGGGGTCAGCGTTTTCCGGTTTCACATCTGTTGAGAATTGAACCAGACACATCACACACATAACTGAGCATTGATGGTATAATTTAAATAAAGCTTTTAAAGTTATATGGTATCTTTTAAATTACAGTGCCTGTTAAATTAACCTTCTAACCCCCCATACAAAACCGAAACCAAGGGGGACCCGGTAATAAAACTGGGCATCTAGCACTCAGGTCCTATTTTGTTATGACGTTTAGACTTCTTAAGTCTGTACATAGTCTATCACACGAAACACTAAGAACCTTCCTTTATTAAGTTAGAATTCCCTTTAGTTGATTCATAACCGTAGATTTAGGCCTGATTGCTATCACTCGCCTCTTCTCCGATTTGATATGGTTTTTAATTTAGTGTTCAAAACGGTACTTGAGCCAAATGAAAGAGGAGTTATAATTAAAAACAGGTGTCCAAAACTTTGTTGGGAAAGAAGATTTTGAGACGTTGGTGCTGAAGCTAAAATAGAAATGCTCGGATTAGAAACTTGCACATAGCAATCGGAAAAAGATTTGTTTTTAGTTGCTTGCAGGTGAGATGATGCCAAGTAGAGTGATAATTCCCAGCTTGCAAAAAAAATAAGGAAATATAAATAAATGACAGTTTGGGGATATGGTTGGGGGATTCAGGTATACGGTTTAAAATATATTTTTGGAGCAGTATACGCCAACGTGGGGGAGAGTTAGTACACTCGGTAGGAGACGTTTTGGGCAAGTGCCGAGTTCGATTCCGGTCATGTGGCGTCGTCACACATAGTTTGGTGTATTATTCATACCGTTTTCTTCCGGTGTGTATAGCTGCGCTGGACTTAGCAGCATGGTGCACTCTTGGTGTATATCGCCAAAAATCGATTCCCCCTCGTATACGTTTATATCAGCAGTGTTCTATGTCACGTGATAGCCATGCAACATACACAAAGCACATCTGGACATATATTAAAGCTGGGGGGCACTACAGATTCAAGTGTGCGGGGCTCAGTCGAGGGGTTGTTAGGAATTTTAGGTATCCTCTACAAGAAAATTACTCACTTCTTCCCCCATGGGTCTCTTCTGATCATTAAAGACCCTTCACTAGGGAAGTAGAATGATCGCAGGAAGTTTCAACGCAGATGTTTGATAAATAAACACATAAAGAACAAAATTCTAATTTTTTTTCGGCTCCAGTCAGTGGTCCTGTGGGTAACTCAGCATACCCAAAGAATACGGGTTCATATCCCAGTCTATGTCGGCGCTGTTGGTTGAGAACCTTAACATAATAACTTCTTTGAATATTATCCTCTCAATATACAAACCAAATATGGATCAAAACTGGGCTAAATTCAACCATTTGTTACCCAGATCTGAGTTTATCATTTAAATAACTCTGCATTGTCGTATTCATTTGGCGTATTATTCTGATCTAGAGTATAAATCTTGGTCTGTTTGACAAAAACAATAAAATGATATCATCCCTGGCTCTCTGCTCGCTCCCAGTTTTAATTTAAGTAGGCAGCAGCCTTTTGTTTTGGGAAGCCGGCACAATGGCACATGGAGGGAAGGGGTCTCGTAAAAAAGACCAATTTGAAATAAGATATCCTATTATAAAAGCTCAGCTCCATATTGAATAAGTCTCGATCTAATAACTAACCCTATCGAATTAAAGCTATATGATACGAGAATTGCTTGGTGGGGGTAAAGAAGAGTCATAAATGGACCACCGAGCGTTTTACGTATTTAGAATATTGAATAATTCACTTAATTCTTCCATCGTATTATGTACTCTCCATATTATATGACTATGCGAATTGAGCAAAAGTAATGGGAAGAAGAAGAAGAAAAAGAAAGAAGGGCCTCATCAAACTTATAGAGCTAGAAGGAATATAACGTGATTACGTGAGAGTCGGAGGTGAAAATTATTGGCGGTAATGGCTTCTTGAAATTGCCGACATGTAAGGCACGTAATATTGTGACGCTAACTTTATATCAAATCAAGTTAGTTTGCACACACACATGTAACTATCTACATTCGATATATAGGCTTATGAATACAACCCAAAGAGCTGTCGTCACAAGTTTTCGAACCCTATATTATCCACTTTCTTGTATAGCGCCAAACTCGCTCTCAGAGCTGACACACTGTCGTCGTGTGTTCTAAGCTGAACCAAATTAACGCAACCATGTTGTAGTAGAAGAACGGAGCACCTGCTGTTACTGCCGCTGAAGGCTGGGGCATGTAATCTTTTTCTCTGTTTATACACTTCCCCCTTCTTTTCTATACACGGAGAGATCGCTTTCGAAATGATTAACATTGTACTATATAGGGTGTGTCCGAAAATTACGAAACCCCTTCTTATTAATGTAATTATGCAACTGACCGGTTTTGTAATATGGAAGGATACGCATTTTGGCTAAAGTTTAAAAAAATATCCAAAGATGTATATTCCTTTAGCATATTTAATCAGAAAACGATAACATTTTAGCCTAAATTTTACGTAAGTAATTACGAAAATTTTTTCCTCATCGATGTGATGTGAACAAAGCATTGGTTCAAATCCTTCCCCATCTAGAGAATGTGGAAATGCTTCCATCTTCGAATGAGGGGAGTTACGAGAAAAGTTTTTTTTGTAGAACCCCTGGCCTTAGGATTCTTACCCTTGAAGTCAAAAATTGTCCCCGAAAAGAGAGGGGAATTCTTTTAAATCCCGCATTTTTACTCTCAGTAGAAGAAATAATTGATCTTTAAATAAGTGCTTATCAAAAGACTGAATGCAACGTGTTAGAGGAAAAATCAGAAATAATTGATAGTGGAGCTGCAGTGCTTTACCCTGTACATGTTTCGAGAACAAACTGCAAAGAGTTTGAAGCAGAAAACCATCAAAGCTGGCTTAGCGTTAAAACCTAAGCATCAAACTTTTCATATAACATTGCCTTAACTTGTCTTTGTAGAAAAAAAGGCCATATAACCGTTCACTTACCAAACTTTTCTTGTGTTTCTGTACGATGTATGTAGTTTGGAAGGAAGGGAATAATACTATCATTTAGACTGTGAACTGAATGTTGGCTGTCAGAAGCAAAGATTGGGTGTCTTTATATTCTCCTAACAATTTATATAAAGTATATATACGATCTCTGTCTTTAGAGATAGTTTTTACTGTCACATTATTTTATATCATTATGTTTCGACTTGGGGGACTATAATAAATTGTGCCTTGCAGCGTAATTATAGTCTTTTCAGATCGTATTAAATTAAATTCGATAAAAATAGGTGGTGTTGGCTTAAGAAATGGAAGCTGTATTGGTCCTTGAGAAAAGTATTTTTTATTAATCTCAATTATCACTTAAGGATGTGAAAGCACCTTGCTGTTATAATAATAGGTCTTGTACTCTTTTACGTGTGATTGGGAGGAAATTTTTATTTTCTGGCATAGATAAAGTAGGCCTATGTATGAATAAAATGAAATTACACGATGCAAAATGCCAGAAGTGGCGTACCTAATCTACATTAAAATTTTGATTTTATAACCGTCAAGTTTTATAGTTGGCCTAGTCTTTACTGACTGCGCCACCTATATAGTTTAATGATGCATGCAGCGCCTCGGGTTGCTCTTTTGGGTTATACCGTAAAGAGAGGTACCTCTTTGTAGATCTCCTTGCTATTTGCACATTAAAGGACCTTTATGTCAAGGGTAATTCAGGTCCTCCAATTCATAGTTTCGTTGTTTAATTTGTTAAAATCAAAGTGCACATGTTTTGCACCACAATTTTAGTTTTTCTATAGAGCTCCAATCCAATAAACATCGAGTAATAAAATTATAAGTAATATTTTAGGAATTTTCTTGAGCGTCCTGATATAGATTTTTGCTGTTGTCTGTCTCAACTTTAATCAATATTTATCGATAAGTCACAAATTCCATCTCCTTGGCAACTGTGTAAAAGAATTAACCTACTGTTATAAGAGCTTGTTTTCTTTGATACGTTTCAGCCTTATTACAAGTTACTTCCTCTAAGGACTTGGAAACCTAATTGCATTATATTTATGATTTTTCAAAAGCTTAATAATGCCATTATTATTTTTGCTTTGCAAGCCTTTAGCCAACTGTATATAATATGGTTGGAAATGAAAAAAAAAAATAGAATGAGTTTGTTACAAACATGTCCAATGGGACTAAGCAATGCAGAACACCTGGGCACACTGCCTCACACGACGTAAATGATATATACGGAAGAAGATACTATGGCATACAATAAAATAAAGAATCGATCGCTGCCACAGAAGTATGCACCTCAGTACATTAAAATAATGAACTTTGTTGTTCTTCTGTCTGTGACAATCAAACGTACTTTATCTTTTAGATGTGATGTGACTGATGTCCATTTTAAAGAACCATCTCGGCCCCCATTCTATAGGTTAATATTCCAGTTTCCAATGATATAAGTATCATGTTTAATGTTTATGAATACTAATTAATTAACCCACTGTTGAGATTTTTAGGCTACATTTTAAAGTTTTTTTTTCTTCAAAATTTAAAAATGGCAGCTAGAATATAAATTTACGGATATTCATGATATATACGATACTTATATTATTGCAAAGGGTTTTTATTTTAATTTTACATATGAAATCCAGAAAAATATCGGAGGGATTTTTTTTAGAATTGCAATGGGGGACCATGTTTCTATATCGAAATGTGATTAATAAGTTTGAAAAATTTAATACCCAAATCTCCAAAACAGAGATGGGTTCACTTGTACTGGAGGGTATTCTTTCAGTGGCTGGAAAACCCTACCATATAGACAATACAGCATGACTATTTTATTTTTTCTTATATCCTTTCTTCAACTAGTTTACGTTGAGGCCTATATAAACGAGCAATAGGTAGATGCAGTGTTCGCTTGTTTGCTTGCTGTTATATAGCCTACAGTAAAACGTATATTTGTGTTGTTGTGTTGCCTGTCGATGGGACTGAACAGTGCAGTGAAGCGTAGCGCATAACATGTTTTATACACGTAGTACTGGCCATTTGTATATCCTGGAATATAAAATTGCAGCCAGGCTAATATTTTTTTATATAAATTATTCGATTTCAATTCATGCCGGCTCTTCTCATTTTTTGTTGCAAGCACATACTGTGCATGCATGCATTCAGTACTAGGCTATGTATTCGTACATATTATACAAATGGGGGAAACTGTATTATGCATAAACAGTCTGACTTATATATTGAGACCTTATAAAAAGATGTATTCACCTTAGGAATTTTTTTTTGCGCGTGTGTGACTATGGGAATAGCGAATTTGAATAACTTGTACATATATACGGTATACATATAGGAGTATTGTGTTATAGAGTTCTATCGTTCCTGATCGTTGTTGGGTTTGGGCAACTTTTTTGTAAAGAACATAATTTGAAAAATGGCAAAATTATGATATTATGGGTCTTGTTTTTTTTTTTTTAATAATTTGCACCCAAACTCATCCCTTTCCCCATGAATGCAACTTGAATATTAATACTGATTGTAGAGGTGTAACTAACCGGTGTTACAGTACATTCACTGACGAATTTTAGTCCTTTAACTGCTGGTGAAAATTGTTCTTTGAAGGGTGCATCGTTTTTGAAATTTTGAAATTGGTAGATCAGTTATTCTGTTCCAAGAGGTCCCAAGTGTGTGGGTTATTCGCCATCGCAAAGTCGGGTGACTTATAGAGGTTGCCCATAGCCCTCTGAACCTAGCTTTTTCGATTCAAAGTTCATCTGAGGTTGGTAAGAGTTTCTGGGTGAATGGAATTCTTCTTAAAATGACGGTTCTCTTTCGGATGTGAGTTTAAAAATAGAGATAACTTGTGTAGATCACCTTAATCTTTGCACATAAGCATCATAGCTAAATTCAAATCTCACTCGTAGTCGGATTATGACTTGTAGTCGCTCATTGTGATGTTAAAAAAAATCAAAACAAAATGTGTAGCCGAAATAGACCAACGTGGTAACTACTAATGTATATTGCCATTATGAATTTATGAGACACCGACTCTATACGGAATGAACACATAGCAAATTTTTCTCTTGCCTTTCAAGTTTTACTCTTTCTAATGTCTTTTAATGTGGAATATTAATACAAAGCAGTGGCTTTGTTTATAAGAGATTGCAAGAAGGGGAAATATTATAATATAGAGAGAATATAGGGAAGATACATAAAAAAAGGTCTATTAATGAGCCGGTTAGATTGGAGTGGAGCATAAATCACACGGTGTGTTGTTGTGGATGTGTATGTACATCAATGGTGGGGAACTGTTTGCATTGCTGGCTTTCTATGGTAATTCAGGTCGTTGGCATTGGCGCGTTACTGTAATTATGACTGCGAGTGACTGCGACAACATTATGCCTATCATCTTTCGTCACCGGGCCCCAGTCCTCGTGTCAAGTGCAGGAGAGAGGAAAAGCACTTGGTGCACGCCGTAAGGAAGTGTAATATGCGAAAAAAAATATATTCTAGAGTTGTAGGATGTGTAATATACAGGGTAACTTACCAAAAACAATAGTACAGGATTTTTTCGAAGTCCAGCGGCGTGCGATTATTGAACCACATTTTCATAAGCAATCCCATCTCTTATCCCATGTAGATCCCCTTGTTCTCTGTTTATGTTGAAGACTCCTAACCCTGTATAGATTGGATAGGCTATACTTGGTTAACGGATTAGAGTTTATACTAATCCGTTAACCAAGTATATTCTACAATTTTCTGTATGAGTATATACTGACAGAGGTTTTAGGTGGTCAGACTTGTGGTGAAAATCTTCATCCCTTGGCGTCGGTGTTTACTGTTTAGTCTCAGTTAACAGAAATAGATTTACGTACGTTCTTTTGTTGGATTAATTTTTTTTAAACATTGTTGTGAGCTACACCAATAATGGTCATAACCCGATGACCGAGTGAGATTTTAATATAGCCATTAATCCATTTTGACCCATATATAGGAGCTCGGTTTACATACTTTACAACATACTTTTTTAAAAGTCGAATTTCACTCATCCAGAAATTCTTACCAGCCTCGGTCGGTATTTTATTTGGACATTTATAAATTAATTAACCTACTAAGTTTCATTCATTGTTACTTTGTGCTCTTACTTTTGGAATAACCCTGTACACAAAATAATAATATACAACACCACATTGCTCTGGTGGATAAAAAAGGGAAAGGGGATGGTGGTGGGTGGGGGATACGGATCCCACCACAGATTCAAGAGAGGCGCCGGACTATGTTTTCATTCTGAGACGAAGCTGGGAGCAAAACCAAAATGTAGGTGGTATAGTGGTTGTATAATATAGCTCTCCTTACTTATATAGAGAAAAACAGAATGGGGAAGAAAAATTGTTTTGTAGAGTCTTATACGTGGAGCTAGAGCATCCCGAAAACCCTCTGAGATTTAATTTTAATTTATTGTTTGTTGTGTTCGCGTTATACGTGCAACCATTGCGTGGTCAGTCGAGCGTAGATATTATATTAGGAAAATTTCAAAAGAAAAGGGAGAGCTTGAATATATTTTTTAATGCCTTGATTATTTTCAAATTATAATTGATTCTTTCCGGGCAGTTCAGAAAAATAAACAGTGAGAAAAAAAAACGTACAAGGTACAAACTATATAATTTTGTGAATAACAACGAGAGTATGAAATTAGGGTTCTCTCTTGAGTTATTTTCTTATGAAATGTTATTGCAATGACCTTGGAAGTTGTGTATTTTATGTTATTATATTTTGTGGGGGGCTTCAGTATGAGTATATGTAACTGGCGATCGAAATCTTTCTCGTATGTATTTGTATCACTATATACGACACGATCGATTACGCCGGAGTGTAGGCTATATAGGCTATAGCTAAGGTTTTGTTAGAGTATAATCTGTCTTGCTCAATGCTCATGTCCAAACCTTTCAAACTCCGGAATATTATAACTTAAGTTATTCAAACCTTATAACTTTAGGATGAGAACATTCTAGATTATTTTGCTGATCATTCCGATGATATGGAAGCTAGAGTGGATCGAATATTTTTGCTATAGGAATATTATTTTATAATATACTATTAATAGATTTTAGGTACCCTTGCTCTCTGTAAAACTTGCTCTAACGAGCTCTTGAAGGGGGAAAATAAGGAAAAAGTAAAATTGGCCTAAAAAGATGTAGTGAATACAGAAGGTGAAGAAAGGGTCTCCAATCAATATTCCCCTTATACCGTTTTAACAATTTTGAATTATATAGCCCCACCCCCCCCCTCTTTGCTCCAAAAAACATAAATTCAAAAGGGGAGGGTATAGGGCAAAGGGGTCAATCAATTGTTTCCCTTAGGCCTATAGCGATTTAAAAAATCTTGAATTTTGCCTAAAAATTTAACCCCTCTTCCCACATGCATCAAATTCAAAACACATAACAAAATTTCTATATTTCCCCTATTCAAAAAGCATGCCATGTCGACCGATGCCATCTACTATACCTTATCGCTATTTTCTATGTTAGTAGTAATTTAACCAGTTTTACGCTTTCTGATGACGAGGGATTGGTGAAATTTATGCTAATTTTCGTTCTGAAACTTTGTTATTAGCTGACGCCCGGATAATTCTTGTATATGAGGACCTAATAGCTAGTTTTTAGTCTAATTATTATTTTTTCCTGCTATGCATATACACATTTGATGAAATAAATCAACTTGTGATTTGCTATTTAGCTTTGCATCTAGACTTGATTGCAGTTAATTAGTTTGTTGTTCATGCTGTAGGCTAAATAACAAATGATCGTCCGCCCTTTGGCGACATTTAGCCATGAAGATATATTTTTATACCAAGCGCTAACCCTAACGTTATTTATCAAAGCATACCTACAACATTACTTCTGTATTGATCTCTTCTTATAATATGAACGGCTCATCGTGAAGTGTTTAATGTTGTCCACTTGAATCCCTCATTTATAGAAAGGAAAAAGAAAAGCAAAGTAATGTTGTTCATATATTAAAATCAGCGGCGTGCCTGATTGCTATTCACTACACGCGGCCCAGACACTTGCTTTTGTATATTTAAATACATTTTCATTTTGCTTATATATCTAATAATCATAAAATAAGGCGGAAATGATTCATAATTTACGAGATAGACTCCTGCCAGATGAGCATATAATTAAATGTGTTGGAAAGAGAAGTTTGGGAAGAAGATGGAAAAGAATAATTTTTTTTTTCATCCATTTTACTGCAGTTAAACGGATGAAAATTTAATATTATTACGAACATTTTGCTGATTCAGCTTTACGCAAAATAGCGAGAATAAAGAGAACAGAATTTTAATAATGGACACGGAATATACAGCCAGGCTTCCAAAAACTTATACTCTTTCAGCTTCGCGCAAATATAATGAAAAATATAGCTCTAATTCAATATAGGAGAAGCACACACCCACACCATTAGTAAGAACGGATACATGCTAATATGGTGTAGTTTCAAATTTATATTCTGTTGAAATGTGGTTGTTCATTGAGCTGGATCAAAAAACGAAATAAAATGCAACCATAAGTTTGCGTCGATTATAATATTCAACATCGATAGCGATTTCACAAAATATCGGATTGGGGCTTGTCTTTAAACCCAGCAATGTTGTGAGTTCGAATTATACCTAGTACATTATAGATCTTCTTGCTCTCTGATGCACATTAAAACATCGCCAGGACCGGGTAGTTTGGAGGTTACGTGCTTGCATTTGAACCCAAAGATTGTAATTAAAATCACAGTGGAGGCTGGTAAGTCTTGGGTTGTGCAAAATTCGAAAGAGTTTAAACCAATGTTCATCTTTGCATATCCTCTTGCTCTCTGCACATTAAAGAACCCTTGACTTCCCCCGATCATTAAGAGGCAAAATTCAAATCTCACTTCGTCGTCGAGTTATGACCTTCGTTGTCACTCACAACGGCGGTAAAAATCCAAGCAACGAAATTACTATGCGTATATCGAAAAAATACTGATAGGCCTATATTAGAAAAATATCGCTATAAATATATCGATACAACGATTTAAAAATTTTTTACATACCCCTAAATGTTTCCAAATGTGCATAAAAAACTGTTGTAGCGCAAAATTTATAACCGAAATAGATGTTACATGTCACAGACTTTTCATTGTCGCCGCATCAGCATGCATTATCTTCGGTCCGGACATTTTGGGTTATATTAGCTGTGGAACCGAAGGGGGGGGGGGAGGCATAGAGGGGTGTTTCCCGTATCAAACCTTTTCCATCCCAGTTGTGTCATTTTGGATCTTTCAGTCATATCAGCAGTTATTATTATAATTAGGTTGAACCCATTAAAGCGCTAAGTGAAACCATGCATCAAGATATGTAGTTACGTCACATAAAAATAATTTTAAGCGTAATAAATAAATAATTATCACTTATGTGGTACCATAAAATGTGAATAACCTTGATATATCCACATAGGTTTAATATTGGATTAATAGATATAGATTATATGGTACACGATTAGAAAATAAAATTTTAAAGTGTTGGTTTCATGGTCAAAAATTAGCCCCTTTTATACATAAATTTATTTATATTTTTTATCATAAAAAGTATTTTAATTAGAGGCTGAGGTCGGTAAGAATTTTCAGGGCGAGTGAGAATTTAACATCTTTTGGTATTTCGTGGGGATAACAAAACTCTCCACCCTCCACTGGATTACGTCATACACTGTCCTGTTTTATTTTAAAACTTGCCAGTAGTTCATATTAAAGACACGGAGTATTAATAATAATAGCAGTAAATTTGATTTACAACCGTTTTGGTATCACGCATGTACGAGGTATTATAGGATTAACAGATTAAATGTGTGACTACTGTATGTAATTTACTTTAATATAACCTTAGAAACGTATAATGTTTTCTAACAGGTCGACAGGTATATTGCTTTAATTTGCATTAGGCGTGTGCACGATAAAAACCTATATATAAATTTATATGCAAAATGTATGAAAAAAACTAATATTTTTCTTTTCTTTCTTTCTTTTTACAGGTATGTGCACGTATTTTTCCACTTACTATAAATCTATGGTTTCCACAGGTATGTTAATGTTTCATTTCTGACAAGAATAATCACTCGAGGTGTAATTGTAATACCTACTTGTTTACGTGTAAATGTCCATTTTAAAGCTTTTATCTTCATGCCAAGCCAAACCATCAGTGCACGTTGTTATGAGAAAAATGACAATACTTCACTTGGTGAATATATGAATAAATAGTTAACTTATGATTGTACATAAATTTGCTTTCATGGTCCTAATAGTGAAATACATAATATGGTCGAATAATAAGGATGCTTGTAAGAAATTTATTCTATTTCCCATATTAT
>JAQGBM010000064.1:0-19290 GCA_034698405.1 Symphylella vulgaris | reverse complement strand
TCTTAGAGAATATGCATTTGATGATTGGTGATATATTTTCACGAATAGTCTATCCTATAGTAAAGAGCTTGACGTACCAGATATTTATTCGAGAATATAATTATGCATATTATTATTAGGAATAAGTTAGTACAGATTATATCAAGAGAAATACTGTGATTACAGGAAAGAAAATTAAACGAGTTCTGACTAGTTAAAATAGAGAAGTACTTCACCTGTTATAGTTATATAGTGCCTGAACTGTGAACATGATCGCATAAAATTTCGTATTCCGGTAAATTTGGGTAATTTTAAATTATTTGCTCCAAATTCCCAAATAGTTAAAGAGTGTGTGAAACAATAATGTGAACTCAGCGATTTTATGTATGTGGCTAAACATCAAATTCCCCAAATAAATTGGGATAAGGGAGTTTTGCATATTTTTTGGAAACACTTTTTTTAAAAACAAAAACAAGTCCTAGGAGGTTGATCTTAATGTCAAATGACGCAGATCAATGCCATCTAGAAGCTAGTATATATGGTTTTTAAATAATTTGTATACTTTTCAATTGGCTGTTTGTCTACATAAAATCAAGAGTCCACCTTAAGATTTATTTTCTCGAAAATAGGCAAACTGTGTATATTTAGAGCTGGTACTTAAAGTAGAATAATAAATATTTATGGTATTTATTGTTCCCTGCTAATATACTATTAACGTATAGTATGGTATATGGAAAACAATATTATTTGCGCTAGCAAAAATCCTTATTTTGGATTTTACCGTATTTAAGTTAATGATAATTTCGTTAAAATTATTGATATGTTTTAAAATCACAAAAAGAGAACCCCAAGATAGAAGAAAATAAACAGAAATTTTGTGTTCCTTGACATGAAACGATGGTATTATTTTAGCTTGAGTCAACTGAAGGCAAAAGCAAAAATGAAGTTCATCGAATAATTTTGATGATGATATAGTTTGCTGTTAGTTACTTGGGCTGAAACAGAAAATGTAAGAAAGAGAAATACATTGTTTTAGTATAAAGATTATTATTTTTTAAAATATTATTTGAAAGATTTGCAGAATAATGCCGAGTTGAATATACGACTCATGATAATAAGAAAAGTTAGTATCAGGGTGTCTAGCATATTGCCTGGAAGGAATTCCATGAGGCATAGAGAGAAAAAAAATTCCATATTTTAAAGCTGAGAATTATCTTCCGAACAGTATTTCGTACTCACATTTTCTAAATCAAATTAAATACTTTATTGTAGCCCACTGTAAACAAATATTCGGTGGTCCGGGGACACCACTAGAATTTTTTCTTTTATTTTAAAATAAATAAGGTAAACCACCCAATTATTGGCACTTTAAGAACTTAGGCTGATGTTTAATTTCCCCATGCAATATTATCACCAGATTTCAGAGCAGACTTCAAGATTTCTGAAAATCGGTTTCAAATTGATTTTTCTGTTATAGTAAAACAAACAAAAGTTGTTAAAAACCCAGTTGTTGGCACCCCATAGTAATTGACGCTTTCATCAAAACAAACAAAAATACAAGAATCCCATTGGTTGTACGAAGGGTGCCAATAACTGGGGAGTGCCAATAATAGAACAGTTTACCCTACCGTGATATTAATAATTTTCTAAAATTTTGGCAATTATTTTTACAGAATCACAAATTCCATATTTCCATGAATTCCAGGTTTATCTAGACACCCTGTAGTAAAATATGTGGATGGTATGTTATGTTAATTCTCTTTGCAGAAATGAAATGGCAATGAATAATGGAAATTAATGCTATAGCACCCAGGTTACAAGCATTCCTATTACTATACCCAGAAGATAATCGTAGGGACCTACTATCTTAAAAGTTAGTTTCATTTCAAAAGGTTATCGCTGTTAGGAGCATTGAACTATCCTTCACCCTCGAATTAGGTTTGTTAAGATTTCTGATTCCCAGTTAAAGAGAGAAGCCGAGGGCCGCAATTATTTTCTTAGGTACCGGTACCGTAAAGCCCCCCTTAAGGTAAAAGGGGGATGGCATAAGTTATACCTGGCCTTTTACTTTAGCCAACGTATTATAATTATATTTAAAATTGTTGGTAATTAATTCTAAATTGGTAATTTAGGTATCAATTAAAGCAGGAATAGTCTAAATTTTACTGAATAGGCTAAAATTATTTGATCGCGGCCCTATCTACTCGTAGTAATGAAAAGAAAAGTTAAATGCTCCTTCCAGTTATTTGCTTATTTCTAACTAAGTTAAGGGGTGGCAATAAGAATTAATCGATATTTGCGTATACAGTTTTTAGTATTAAATAAAACTATGTTATTAATTATTTTGTTCTTATAGGTATTAATGGTAATAAATAATGTAAATGTTAGTAGAAATAATTTTGCTGTTATAATGTTCCGTAAAAAAGTATACCAGAAGGTTAACAGCAAATAAGTCCATAGCGTAGAAGTATTAGCAGCTAGGCTATTCTGCAATCTATACATGGAATTATCTGAACCAAATAGATAATTTAAAACACTACAGGTGCGTCTGAAAAAAAATGTTAAAAATTATTATTAGTACAGGCAATATGTTGTGTTAATTGTCAAGTATGTAAACTGTACTATGTAACTTATTATACGTAATTTAATTAAGTTGGGTTGTAAATCCAAATGATATTCTTTCCTATTTATAACTTTTATCGATTGCACAGGGGTAAAAATAAAATCGGAAATAAAAAAAATTATTTGAAAAAGTAGTAGGCCTACCGGTACCGGTATAATGATTTTAAAAATATTCCCATCGCTATTGCAAATTACAATAGGCCTATTTAAAAGAGCGCGCACCAGGTAGCTCAAGCGTCAGTCGCCAATTTTTACTACTCGTAATAACAATTTAATCGCAGCGTCCACGAAAAACTAGGAGTTATGAATTAGGAGTCCGTAGTTACCGGTTACATTCCGTCAAAAGACTCAAAACAAACTACATTATTATCGGAAAATTTTTAAATGATTTATTTCGAAAAATAGCAAGCTCGTAAAGTAAACTAATTTGTAAACTTCATTACAAACTTGGGAACTTGGGACTCAGAGTCAGAAAACACTGGGTGTTACCGAAGTATTTTTTCTGTAAATATTTTAGGCCTAACTTATTTTAATCCGAGTTTGTTTCGAAATGAAAATTTACGAATTTTCGATTGTCCCTTAATTGTTTGTGCTTTTCTGAATTCCGTTCCGTGTCAATTTCAAATTATTAGTCCTAGCGCCTCTAAAAAGTATTTAACTTTCATTCAAACTTAAAACATGTTTATTTTATAAGTAATTTCTAATTCTTCTTAAAAATACGTAATCATTTTAATCGAGTTATTAATTTTTTAAATAGGCCTTTCCTTCTTTACAATTCTGGCATCCCGAAACCGCGCCTCTGCATACTAAAACGCATTTTAGGGGGGTTGCTTTTACTCAAAAGTGTAAAGTTATTAATTTAAAAAAATTAATAACTGGTTGAAAATAAACGTTTGGAAGAAAATAACAATTAAGTGGAAATGACTGATAATTTTTAAACTAAATAAGTAAGTTTTAATAAAAGTTAAATAAACTTTTTGGAGATGCCCACACTTTAAAAAAAAATTGATTCTGCTGATGACTACTGGTAAGCATTAAAAAATGTTATTCGAAATGGGGGACGATATTTAACGCTATCTGTTGGGAAAAACTGGCGATATTATTTGAGAAGTAAACACTCTTAATAGTGCCTATTTTGTTTCAGACTGGTCAATCCACGGGTCAAACCTTCACACTGACTGTTCACAAAAGAAAAATACCGTTTCAAACTTTTATTACAACAAAATTTATTTAATAATATTATTAAATTCTAATAAAATTTTTCCGTAAGTCACATAAGTTCATGTTAACTATAATATAATTCTTTCATTCAGTTATACTTTCGTTTAAATATTAAAAATAATGAAATAAGAACAAAAAAAATAAAATTAAGGACATTCTATTATAATATAAAAATAATTATTACTGTGATTTTCTACTTGAACATAAGTGTTCATAAAATCCAATTTAAACATATTATACGCAATTGTACATTATAAATAGTTCAAAAAAGGAATCATATAGTTTAGACTAAAATTTACAAACCCGAGTATTCCAATAATATTATTATTTGAATCGCAATAATACTTTATCGCAATGCGCTTGCGCAACAGTTAGGCCTAATTCTTGTCTCACATGCAAAAGTATCCAAAGATAAGTTATATCATTTTGTATAATATGTACAATATAAAGAAAATAAATACAATAATATTTGGAATAATATTGATACTTTACCAAGATAAGATAATCAATGCAAAAAATTATTTAGCCTATATAAAATGGAATCCAAATTCTAAATCAATGTTTCAAATTGTGCTAGATTTAAGCCTAAAAAGCACACATTTCTTTGTTAGGCCTATCCTATTTTCCTCAATTCGATCATTTTAATTAAAAGTTAGCTCCATATTTATCCGAATTAAAATTTGGATTTCAATTAAAATTTGGATTTCATTTTAATAAAGATTTGTGTAAAAATAATTAAAGTGTATCAAATAATTATACTAATAAGAAAATTGTGTTAATTAATAAATAATAATCATTTAAAATCTATCACCTAGTATTAATATGTGATAAATTTCGATTTCAAAATAATAGTAATAATTTACATTTCCGCTTCCTGAATTCAATTAGGTTAATTTTTAATAATTAAATAATTATTCGAAGACTTCTTAATAAATTAAATTATTATTTACTTAAATTTGTAAGTACATGATCATAATAATTATTACTATTATTATTTCAGCATTATTAAAGTGTGACTTTTTAAATTTTAATTTGCATAGTAATGTGCAGAAATAAAAGCGAAAATTGCGTCATCAATGAAAATTCGAACTTTTCGTATATTTTTTTGGCTCATTATTTGGTGCAAATGTTGTAATTTATAAAAATTGAAGATTGTAGATCTATTATAAAATTTATGTATGGCACCAAATTGGCAAGATGTACTACTTTCTTTTTCTAAATTTTGCTAATTAAATTGAAAGTATCCTTCCGCCATCAATCTGGGTTAATAATAATTATGTTAAATACGGATAAAAACACTTTACAAAGATATAAGTATCCTGAATATTCCGGTACATATAGATTTTTACATATTAAAGAATAGAAAATTTAAACCTTAAGTATAAAAAATCCGCAGTTATATGATTAGGAAATTTGGCGATAAAATATAAGTTCGCAAGGCAAAAAAAAATTTAGGCTCTTATATTATGATTTATGAACCAAGATTCGGAACAAAAAACAGTACCGGAACCCAGAACACGTAAAAACCATTATTTTTAATGAACAGCTCGAAAAAATATATAAATTGGACCAGAACAGGAACCGGACCCGAAATTTTTAGGGAACTCATTAAATTAAATAGCTAAAACGCCATTTTTGAAAGCTAGATTTGGAACCGAAACTGATACAGAAATGTTGGAACCGGAGCCCGAACCGAAATTTGAAACTGTTCCTGAACCCGTTTTCACTTTAATTTTCGACGGAAATTAATTAAATATCGTTGGAAAAGTTTTAAATCCTATTTAACATAATTATTATTCCAGTTTTGAGGTACCCAAAGATGTTTATTAAAGTTCGAATATTCATCCTCTTAATGATGTAAAACACAATTCTTTTCGTTGTTCAACTCAAAAAATGGATATAATGCAACTTTCTCCCATCAGGCAGACATATGTTGGAGACCATCACTTAAAAAGCTTGATTCTTTATTATTAATCGCAGCCCAAAGCGTTTATGTTTTTAATTATTATACCAAAGACCAAACCTTTATTTTTAGAGATAAAAGAATGATACACAGCGCTGATATGGAAGGATATCGACATTCATTTATTCGCTCACTGCAAAAAAAAACGAAACCAAACAAACGGAAAAGAAATAAAAATTGAGAAGTGAATGAGAATCTTGGTAATTTTTGTGTGACTTTTCTGCAGAAAGAGGGTCGGCTGAAAGTATAGACCATATCCACGAATGTAAACAAAAACAATAGTTCTACGCAGTGCAGATTTTCTTCCGGTTTGAAGAGCTTGGCCTGTTTTCTCTCTGCTCTTTTTGCTCCTGACCTGGGTCATCCTAAATTTACGAGTCAGACGGTATGTTGCAGTAAAAGGGAGTTTAATTATTACATAATTTTACACATAACCCCGCTACCTAATTTCCATATTGTGCGCGCCTCAAACCGGAAGTATCGCTTCCGCACTGCGGAATCCGCAGTTCGTGGATTTGGTCTATAAGTTTGTATTTTAAAGCCAGAAATAGTACCAGTCGCTTAATTAATTTAGTAGCCCATTCCCATTAGTAATAAACTTTCACCAAGCCCAAATTATATACTGATAAACAAGAATTACGGTATATTAATTTTTATCACTTGTTCAGAAGTAAAAACTTCTAGTGCGCGTGTCATTCCAGCAGATAAATATCCTTCCGCGAGGTAAAAGGGTTATGAATTTAGTCAAATTCAAATGTCCCCCATTCCAAGTTATAGAATTTTGTTTATGAAATTTTGAGAAGGTTGAATCAATAGGCTACTTCTACCCTAGAAGTCCTAGGTTAATATAGTTCTAACTTATACGAGTATGTAACATTTTGTTTGATTAATTCTTGCTTATCATGACGTAAAATCACGGTTAATTATTCTGCAGATAAAGCCCATAAAAATATTTACGCTTATTTTAGACTAATTACAATATTCGACAATTTAATTAAAAAATTATAAAAAAATTTAAATTGTCCAATGTTGTGGTAATTATACGAATAAAAACAACGGAAACATGCATTAATATTAATACCAGGTTATTAGAAACATAAAACATAAGCTTCGTGCAAAAAACGAAACATAAATTATGCAGAAAAGAGACAGTAAGCAGATCGCAAGGTATTGTGATAATACCTCTTGAAGGTGGGAAAATAAATAATGTAATATATTAGCATTTCATTAAGATTCTTAAGCCTAATTTGGTTGAATACTTTGCAGTTTGCATGCCTACTTAATAAAGAAGTCAACTATATACGATATCTTTTGAGAAGTGCTCTGCACAATTTTCGCCGCCATTAAAACAGTGACCCGTCTTTAAATAAATTATATCTTCGTAACTCCTGAACGAATATGGACAAATTATACATCAAATTGTTCGTCTTGATAAGATCTATTAGAAAACGTATTGATAATATCATTTTTAATAAAGACGCGTAGATACTGGTATGTGGTCACAGGTGTAATGGCGGATGCTGACGTCAGATATTCGTGTATAGTCCGTCACAAAATAATGTGAAGTATGATATACCGTAGGCTATAGTCACAAACATAGTAAATTACCGGTAAGTTACTGGTGGTTCGTGATGATAGGAAATTGAACGTTTAAAATTGGTTAAAACTATACTAATTAAACTAGCTGTTAGCTAAATGGTTTCAAGTTGTCTATGTAACTATTTGAAATGGTAAAGATTTTATGTAAAATTGTTACGGTACCATTGCGTAGATTTCTGGAGTAGTAGTAAGAAGTTGTAAAGCTGAGTCATACAGGACAAATAACGTTAGCTGCACACAATATTAATCTCAATAAAATTAAAACACAAGTTAAAAACAGTCACGCTGCAATGTGAGTTTGTGAGTGTGATACTTGTAAGTATTAATTGTACAATAAATATTAGTGAAGGTGTAGTAACATGTAAATTTGTAGTATTGTTAAAAGGAAAATAAAGATATGAGTAACTGCAATAAAAAAATGGCGTAGCCGAGTGAGTTGAAAGTGATTTTTTTGTTTTGTTTTTGTTTGAACAAAAAGTGAGTTGTAAAAAAAAATCGGACAAAAATTACGACTTAAATGTTTTTAAAATTATTACTTACAATCTCAGTTTCCCGGAATGTTCGTTTTTCGATCATCACTTGCTGGTTGGTTTCCGAAATTTCCCTTCGGTGCATTTTTGGGGATGGGGCGTGATCACCAGCTCTCCTGTGATGTAGCAATCCTCGAATGGGCGTTGTAGGACATCCTATGAAATTTCGGGGGAAAAAATTAGAATTAAATTTTTAATTAAAAAATAAAGTTTAAAGTTTAAAGATTGTCCTAAAATTATTTTTACTGAATTCATCATTAGAACATTTATTATTTTAAATTCAAAAATATTAGTAAAATATAGTTTATCATCAATTATAATTATTCAAAAAATTTATAATTAAATTCTAATTTTCAGCAAATAAAGATAGTGCAATAAATTATATTATTTTAATTATTATAAAATGAATAAATTATTATTGTAGTAAAACTAATAATTATTATTTTAAAAAACTTTAAATTATTCTTAAAAAACTTTAAATTATTTTAAAAATTTAATAAATTAACCAAGAGATAGTTCAATTGAAAATAAATTGAAGAAAAAAAAATATTATGAATAAAATAGTTTAAAATAGAAATGAATAAAAGTGCAGAGCGGAGAACTCATACTACCATTTTAAGTTACTAACATCAGTATCTTGTATTACAATGTATAAAAAATATCGATTATGACTTTTACAAAAATTTTAAAAATATGAATTTATTCAATTACAAAAAAAACTTTATTCAATTAAGATTTTGCATATCGATGATATCGTACATAATGAAGAGTAGAAAAAAAGCAGTTTCAATAACTTTTCATTATTTCTGTCGCATTACAAAAATAAAGTACCAAAAATGATACCGTTTTGATGTACTTGGACCAAGACTAAAACGAAGTAACTTTTTTTCTACAAAATTCTTTTAATTTTATCTTTTATAACTGTCTGTGGAGATATTTTAATTCTATAATATTATGAAGTTGGATGCTGGGGGAATTTTAGCATAGGAAACTTTTAAATATTTATTTAGACCTAGAATATATTATTATTGTTAGTCCAAGATTAATATGAAGTTGATCATTTACAAAATCCCCAAAAAAAACGTTAAACAGTAAGTTAGTAGTAGTCTAGTATTATTTTTGCTTACACAAATCTGAGAATACTTTAAAAATCATTAAATTAATGTAACTTAAGTAATTCAGTTTACCAATAAAGCAAAGGTCATATATAAAAGTAAGATACTTATTAACAGTAGGTACACAATACGGTAATGACCTGTGGTCAATTTTAATTTTATCACTCACGTAAAGCTTTTCGTAAATTATTATCATACTGGTATATACAATAATGACCTTTGCTTTATAAAATAATATAACATTTGTTCATACATTACACACATTATTCATTACTGTATTAGCTAAAAGGGTTGGGAAAGGAATAAAAGCAATAGCCTTAATTCACACTCATCACATAAGTTAGGTATGCTCAAAAACTACTGGATCACACACAGTCATAAACCCGCATTTAAAAAAAGCTTTCTTTCATTCAGCCTCAGTATAATAGAAAATACTAACATAAGTATAACTAACGTAAGTATAATTCAGCCTAAGCAGGCCGATTATTTATAAACAGCCATCCTATTTTTATTTTCTTCTACAAAGATAGGGCCTAGATGATATTATTAGTAAATAATAACATCATATATATAAGTTACTGTATATATAATCAAAATATTAATAAATAAATAAATAAATAATTTGGGCCAAAATTATGAGCCAAAATGTTACGAGTAAATAACATAAAAATTAGAGCCAATGCAAATAAAAGGTTGCAAGCTATTTGAATAGCAATAATAGCCAAAAGCAATTCACTTTACACCACGTGTCACTGTCACCTGATGACGTAGTGTAATCTGATTGGTTCTTTGGTATGCTACGTCAATATCAAAAGGCAAAGACCAATCAGTCGCGCCAAGTATTGACCTCTGTACTTTGTAGACCTCAAAACAAAATCATAAAAAAACCATATTAATCTTATTCTGCACGCAACCCTTTACTTAATTATTAGCGAAGCCGTAATTAGCTGGCGGCAAGAACAGCAGATAGCCTATTATTCATGCTTTTTTCAAGAGCACATTCTGAAGATGAGATTCATACAACATTCACACTTCATTACAACCCTAGTCTTATTTGCACTACTTCATACCTGACTGTATTGATGAGTGTTTAATTTACAACAAATTAACGTTTTGTTGCTTTAAAATAATTACTGAATTACATGCTGTAAATATAAGTAATAAATAAATAATAGTAGTATCCATAATTACTACTGTACGTACTCATAAATGTGCTCCAAATAATTAATTAATACTTAAAAATCCGGAAAATAAAAATCTTGTCGAGATGGAGATCTGTGAATCAAATAGACCGATGTCAGATGAGCAAATGTCTACAAATATGGTGTGCTTAATGTGCTTGAACAAAGGTTGGTATAGAGAAAATTCTCCATAACTTACCAGATATAGAAACTGTACAAAAGCACACCATATTTTTAGACATTTGCTCATCTGACATCGGTCTATTCCCAAAGTTGGTGCTTGATAAATGGCTATCAAGCATTCAAGCTATCAAAGTTAGTGTTTTGGTTGTTCACAGGTCTCCATTCTGAGCTAGAGCTGTGAGCTCTATAGTTTTTAAAATCCAGATTTTTAACCGTGATAAAATAGTTACAAAATATAATAAGTAAAATTAATGAATGGCCAATAAATATAACTTAATTAAAATAAAGTGATAATAATATCAAAATTAATAATTAAAATATACACAAGATACTGATGCGACATGCTAGCAGACTAACGGAATATAGTCACGTGATCAGGAAACTGAGCACGCTTTTGTAATAATTTGTAGTAGCCACAATAGGAAACCAAATATATAGAAATAAATATACAAGTGAGCAGACTTTGTTTTCATTTTTCATCATCTAGAGTTTGGATGAGAATTAATTACCAAGGTCTCCGCTGCTGCTCGAGTCAGTGAAACTGGGGGTACCTTCTGTGTGGGTAGGGGTGGAACCCTCTACGCTGAGCGGTGGAGTCCAAGTCATGGTGCGAATTGTGGAACCGATTCCGGAAGTGCCGCTGCTTTCAGAGGCTGTAGACTGAACCGAAAGAGCGGTCGAAGAGGTTGTGGATTCCTTGGGCGAGTGTGATATGCTGAAAATGAAAAGAATAATAATTATTTTATTTAAGAGCGTTTCACTTTTTTTAAACATTATTTTATTATTCTAATTAACCAGAGTTCGGAACCATTTCCAACATTTCGGTAGTTGTTCTAATTCAATTTTTTTTGAGATTTCGGTAGGCTTACCGGTTCCGAACACTTCTCTAAACGTGCAATTAACGATTAAGGTCTTTTCCCATCACAAAATTTGAGGTATGGAGCGCCGCATCGGTGATATAAAAATGAACACAAAAGATGTTTTTTCGATATCAATAACTCAATTTTTGATATCAATTTGATATTTTATTGAAAATTGATTTACGAAAATCGACTGAACCGGCGCTCCATACCTCAAGGGAAAACTACTCTGAAATCATATATTTTTTAGTTGCAGAATAAAAAATATTGATGAGTTACAAATTTCTTTTTTTTTAAATATTTTTCTTTCGATTTTTTATAATTAAAAATAAAATTTCCAATGTTTAAAATAAATTGTAAATAAAAATAATTAAAACAAATTTTAAAGAGCTAGGAAATTGAAACGCCCTAAAATATTTATTTTTCTACAAATAAAAAAATAAATAAATCGATGTAGTAAGTCTCTTAATGATGATAATAATATGATGGTTAATCGATTTGCTTAAACCAAATTTCAGTAAATTTAAACAAAATCATACCTGGTTGATTTGGGCGTTAGGGGAATGCTTGGATGTCGTTGATCAGATCCGGAAACCGAGTATCTGTTTGCTCTGGCGGCAAGTTCGTGATCGCTTCTCACTGCTTCCTCAAAGGATGGCGGAGGCGTAAAGGAAGACGCAGGATAATCGTTCGAATTAGGAACATAACCTACATTTCACCCAGTCAACACAATATACAATAACCAAACAAAAATAATAATACTACATGCAAAATAAATGGTACGTAAAAATAACTTTAAATAAAATAATATTCAAAATATATAATAGCACAATTAAACACAAATTAAACTACGGTAGTCTATTGACAAAATAAAAAAATTGAGTATAATTTTATGCTAGAATATAATTTTCTTAATTTGAAAGACAGAATCCGCATTCTTTAAGTTAGGCCTAACGTTAGGCTTAAAAAATAGGCCTAACTTTAGGCTTAACAAATAGACCTAATTTTGGGAAGCACTTCACTTTCTAACACAAGAAAATTAAACTAAATATTGAAATAAGATTTGAAATGCCTAATTTATAATGACGGATTCTGTCTTTTTAAGCTCTACTTCAGTACGGGATTTTAATCTAGTAACTTAATTTTTACAAATAAATTTGGTGCCTAAGATAGAAGAAAGGAAAAGAAAATGTGACGTTATGAAAGCGGAAACATGCTGCCAAAAAAGCAAACAAATAAATTATTACAAAAAACTTTTTCAAAAATGTAAAAAAAAAATTAATATAACGAATACTGAACGGTCGGTTAGTGTTTGTGCAGCTTTAGAGTGACGGAAGAAGTATCCTTCGTAAGTCGGCTTGGGCAATATTTAGAGGATATTTAGGCCTATTAATAATTATAGAATACAAGGTGTATTATTCGTGAACAAAGGGTGATATTTACACATATATTTTAATGGGAATTTCTTAATTATAGAATACAGGGTGACGTATTACGGATATTCGTGAACAAAGGGTGATTAACACACTTCACTACATGCCACTTTTGGGGAATCTTACTGTGGTAATACGAAGTCTTGTAAGTTCTTCGCGTCACAGCCGAGTCAGCTGACACAAACTCTAACTTGACATCGGCACAAGAAATTATGGTTGTGGCACCTGATGCAGCGGAAGTGGGTGGTCCCGGTCCTTGGTCCTTAGGCCGCCGTAGACTGCGTGGAGACCTAGGCGGTACCGGTGGCGGAATTCGCGGCTTCACAATTTGGGGTCTGTCCTGGAGGATCGCCGGAATGCCGCTCGTAACCGACGTAGGAGATATGGCGTCGGCCGACTGTGGACTTCCGGCGGTCGCTATTAAGCACGAATTAACCATTTCACAGTTTTGTTTTTCGATTTTTGGATAATAATTTTCATGCATGATGTAATTTTTTGTTTCTAAGTTTGCTGTCTTTTTGCTGTTTTAATATTATTTTTATTATTTATTTAATATTTAATAAAAGTTATATTACGGGCGAAATATTAAAATGAATAAATTAAAAATGAATATTAAAATAAAATTAAAATAAATAAAATAATTTTTGGATGCTCCCCTTGTAACGTTAAATAATTTGGGAGTGTTATTTCACTTATTTGTGTTTTTTAAAGTAATTTTGGGATGCCCCCGGTGGCATATTTCCAAATAATACCCATTTTAGAAAAACCGCACGTACACCGTGATTGTTCCCCAAAAACAGTGACGTGTGTTATCAACGTAGACCAATAAGGTGCAGCCAACGAGGGGAGCAATCACGATGTACGTGCGGTTTTTGCTGAAATGGGTTTGATTGGGAAATATGCCCTCCCGTGTTTCTTTTGCATAATGTTGGTATGCTCCCTGCTTTATGAACAGACAGAACTTGAAAATTATAACTTAAGAGATCAAAAACCCGTACTTATATTAATTGAAATTTGAAATGGGCTTAATTATTTTGTATCAGTCTGGCTGTCTTGGGAGAGCTGCTCCTTCAAACATCAACAAAAATACAGCAAGCTTTCTACTAAGATTTCACTCAAACCATGCAATGTTAAAGTTTTTCAGTTAGATAATTAAGTACCGTATTTTACAAAAAAACACCAAGTTAATTTTTTTAGTAAACCGTACAGTGGTAAAAATAATTATTTTCAGATTCACTAATATGATTTATTTATTAATTTTTATTAAAATTATTTATATCCACATGAAATTATTATTTATCTTTTAAAAAAATGCTTAAATTAATCGCAAATAGTGATCGTGCATAAATTACGCACAGTTACAGTATAATACAACACAGCAAGTAGATTTTCATTTTTTTGTTTTGTACTTATATGCCTTTAAGCCTAACAATTACCGTATTTAAGTATCTAATATTCAGTAAAAATGTACAATATCATAATAATATATTAAAAAATTAAGGTCCCTAACTATCTTTAAATTAAGAAATCTACATTGCCAGTTTTTGTACGTAATTATGGAAGACAATATTCATATTATTACAGGTTATCTTACATTGTTTTCGATCTTACCTTTCTGGGCAGCTGATCCTGTGTTAGCATTGATAAAATAGATAGAGAGAAAAATTGTGTATAATAAATTAATAGTATAAAATTAGGTTACAAAACTTAATTTACGTGAAAATAAGCCGAAATAGTATTTTTTGGTAGTTTTAAAATGAGGATCAGAATAAGCCAAACCAAAAAAGTTTTGGAGACAGATTTTTAAAAATTAATGCTGTCCACTTAAGTACCGCTATGGATTTTTAAAATAAGTTATGGTCTATTCTACATTAAAAATTCTGATATCTGTTATTTTAGCTGATATAATAATACCGTACCGGTATGTTTGAAACAATGGGGGAAATTCACAAACGTGCTTAGCGAAAATAGAGAGAAAAAGCACTAGTAATGCTCTTTCCTGGCCTGGTGTGTGTACTATGAAAATGAAAGCTAGCATAAGTGTCGTATTTTTATTTTTCGCTAAGCACGTTTCTGAATCGGGCCCAATACAGGTAACAGCTTAAATAAAATATGCTATTAAAAGTAACTAACAGTCGACAGTAAAAGTACTTTAATTAAGCTTAATGTGGGACTCAAATCATCAAATGACGTACAACTTGATCTCGAGTGCCTACAATATGTTTTAAGTGAGACTTAACTTTTTACTCACTCTTACTAAAAGTTTAAAATTATCAAATTTAAAACTTTTAATTTAATTATGAATGGAAATGTGCAGAAGAAACTTAATTTTTAAAATCTGTCTCCGGGAAAATGCGAATAATATAAATAATCAAATCGTAATAAAAATATAAACGGCATTCTAAAAATAACTTATATTTTGTACAAACAGGAATGAAAATAGCTCACATTATTACAAAATAATATAATAGGAAAACTTTCGTAAGCAAATAAAACGATGAATGCAGCTTGGTTTTGGAAAAACAAAATATTCTATCTAGGATGAGTTAGGCCTATAATACCAAAATTTTGCTATAATTTAAAATACTTTTTACATACTTAAAATGTTTTTAAAATAATATACTGGCTGCATACAGCTATAATTTGCTACAGAATTAGTTAATAATTTCTCTTATTACAAGTTTCTGATGATTGTTTTAACTTAGTATCAACTAGGCGAACCAAAGCCGCCATCTTGAATTTTCTCTAACATACGGGTATTTTTCTTTTAAAATGTTTGTTTGTTTAAATTTCTTTTTATCCTAAATCACCGCCACTGTGAAATTTGGGCAAGTCGTTAGCTTCGTTTCCAATATCTTCGCGCCCTGTGAAATTTTATATTAATAAATAATTATCAAATACCCCAGTAGCCATTCACTTAAATTTTGGGCATAACATTTTGTTCAGATAATAGTTGGACAGGGTATTTGTTTAGCTCACATACATACCATAACTTGGGTCTTCATAACTTAAAATTGCCACATGCACATGCAAAGGCATGCTTTCATTAGGCCTAGCATTTAAATTACCGGTAAAATTCTACCTATTTCGGTTTCATTTTTTAAATCATTTAACTTGAATCTAAATCTCTTTTATCAATTATTTTACAGATTTTTAAATTATTTAATTAAAATTTAATCATTAATTACACATTTTAACTCTTGTAACTCGTAACTGTACAATTATTTTGATTTCATAACATTTTGACAGAAATGGCACGCCTCTAGCGTCAATCAAAGGAACTGTCAAACCAAACCAAAACCATAAACAGTGTCAGCCAGACAATCATGTAGGTAATTTGGTTTATGGTGACAAAAACAGGATAATTTGTATAACCATTTCAATTAAGACAAATAGTGATAATGCAGAAAGCAAAAGGGAAGATAAAAGTTTAGGCAAATAGATATCTAGCGAATGAAAATAGAGTGCAGGTTAATTGTAAAACCTTTTTTTTTTTTGTAATCTCAATTTTTTTATAACAATATTTTCTGATATAATTTCGAAACTTCTGAGGATTTTGTTCAAGAGGGTTAGAGTAGCAAAATTTCTCCAGTGAAACATCGATTTTACGTCTCTCAGGGGGCTTTAAAAAATTACGTAAAATCAGCTAAACTAAAATGTTTGAATATTAATCCAAATTGGTTCGGGAAAATGAGAATAAAAATTGAAAAAAAAAAACTTAAAATTTGTGGAGAAACATTCGAGGATTAAATAATTGTTTTCACGGTGGTCTTAATTTGTTTAGGATTAACTAGGCGAACCAAAGCCGCCATCTTGAATTTTCTCTAACATACGGGTATTTTTCTTTTTATCCTAAATCACCGCCACTGTGAAATGTGAGATCCAAAAAAATTTCCGAAAAATTACAAGCTATTCAAAACCCCCAAAAGTTACAAATTAATGTATTTCTTTATTATTTTGAAAAGTTTTCTAGTTGTACAAATAACCTGTACCAAGGTGTTTATGTGAATTGTGAAGTATAGAGATAGAATAAGAAATAGAAATATTACATACTTCGTACTGATCTTTTAGAGAATTCTGCAAAATAGAACAATAGGAAGCGTTCGACAAAAAATCATAGGCATTATTTTTTTGTGTGCGAGTAACGAGAATGAATTTGGAAACAATTTGCCTCTAACTTATTTACTTTTAAAAATTATTGCTTTTAGTATAAAATTAAGCTTAATGCTTGTAATTTTTTAATCACCAATTTCCTCTATTTTTCGGGTCGTAAATGGTCCTCATTTGGGCCAATTTCTTACCTGGGAAATCCTTTATTGGAATTCCTTCTCTATCCTCTTCCGTACTCCCTCTGCCGGCTGCAGCCTTACTTAGGCTTTTCTTCCTCGACGGAGAGTGCTTGAGAGCTGTAAAACCCAAATATTTGTTAGTAAACCCATTCTTAATAAAAAACAAATTATCTAAGTTAAAGATATTAATAAGATGGCATTTAAATCTATCTAAAACTGTAAGCAAACTACGTAAGATGCCATAGTTATAGCAATTAACTTCGACAACATTGAAGGGGGTAATATTAACTTAATTCTACGGTAACATATAGCAATTATACAAGTATAATTTAACATTAAACACTTATATTACCGGATGCTCTTACCATGTAGCATATTTTACATGTATACCTGTACTTTTAAATATTACGCCAATGTGGCTATATATTTTATTAGCTTATAATGCTTAATACACATAATTATGCACTAATAAACATATTTAGCATGCCCGTTAAATACGTCAATATAGCTACCAAATAATAAATAATGCAAACAGAAAACCAATAAAAAGAATAACAGAAAATATTAGTGTAAAGATGCATATTGTGTTATTATAGTGATTTAAAAAACATTGTCACTCAAATTTGCGATGTGAATCTGCAAAATTACAAATAACTTAATATTAACCTATCAAATATTCAAATTACTATAGTTGGATCCTGACTTTTCTCATTTTTTATATAATTTTTGATAAACTAAACTTCCCTTGTTTAATTTGTCATTTTAAACTTAGGAAAATTATAAAAAGTTTCTTTAGGCCTAACCGAATTAGGCTTAAATAATAATTAATTTTCAAATTTGTACCGTATATCCTGACTTGTCTGAATGTTTTTATTTTATTTTTTATAAACTAGACATCCATTATGTTTGATTTCGTTATTTTAACGTATGAAGTTAGGAAAATTATAAAAGTACATTAGGACTAACTCGATAAGCCTAATTTTTTTTAAACCAATCAGTAAATTTTCTTATCAATTAATTGAAGAAATATAGCCTAAGTTAATATGTCAAGACAAATTGGATTTTTTTTTGGCAAAATAATTAGTTATTTCAATTAAATTAAACAGGTCTTAGCAATTTCCAGCGACAAATACTTAAAATAATACTTTTTAAAAATATTAAAGGCTTAATATAAAAATGTAAGGTAACTACTAAGTTAGACTAATAAGCACTACTATTCTCAATGGAATAATTAAAAATCTTTTAAATGGGATTAAAAATAACTTAATAAGCATTTTCTACTTCTACTATTCTTCATTCTGTGATCAAGAGCGAACAGCAGTGATATTAAAAAACATACTCGCAGCCATATTGTTTTTTAAACTATGCAGTTGTTACAGTGCTGCCATCTTTTTTAATTATATTTAAATTCATGCATAAAAATTTTAAATAGAAAAATTAATTGAAATATTAGTAGTTAAGTAATAATAATTAGAGAAAAATATAAGTTATTTTAATAATAATTATCTAATAAAAATTATATTTTAATATTATGATAATAATTATAAGGAGTTATGAATTTTTTAATGGGTATAAAAAGAAGTTATAAAAAATTATATGATAATATTTTAATAATTATAAAGATTAATTTAGTAAATTTTCCTTTTATTTTTCGTTTTGTTTTATATTCCATACCTATGTAACTAGATACCAGAGCTCTAAATCTACGATGCTGGCCTTTGAATTCGGGCAGATCCACTAGCAATTCGGAAGAAGAAAAAGACAAGAGGAGGAGAGATGGAGGAAAGATAGGCGACAATAAATGGAGGGAAAGAAAAAAAGGAAAAAAAAAACATAAATAAAACACACAATTAGTCAAATGTATTTTTTATATACAGTATGTCCGATATATATGTTATAACGTTTGAAATCGCCGCCTAAAGAGGTATGCCAGAAAGTAACTTTTTTATTAATATTTTATTTTATTTATAATTTTTTTTAAACGCTGAAAATACAACACTTAAATTATTAGGAAAAATTAAACGGGAATTGGTGTAGCGACACAATTCACTGTATCAAAATTTGGTACCAAAATGTATTGTACCAGGTACCAATTTGGAACCGGTACCAATTTTTTTTTTCGTTTGTCCTAGAGAGTTGAAATTTGGTACACAGCTTAGTCCAGGGGAAAATTTTAACCTATCAAAATTTGGTACCAAAATTTATGGTACCAGGTACCAATTTGGTACCGGTACCAAATTTTTTTTTCGTTTGTCCTAGAGAGTTGAAATTTGGTACACAGCTTAGTCTAGCGGAACATTTTAATCTATCAAAAT
>JAQGBM010000063.1:0-19383 GCA_034698405.1 Symphylella vulgaris | reverse complement strand
ATTATTTACGGTGTACGTATTAACTTTTAAAAAATGGTGGCGCAATAGTCGCTTAATCCTTTTATTTATTTTAACAGTTGATAAAATTAATGTCACAGTGCAACACATCACTTACGGTATAATTAATGATATTTAGTGTGTGGAGAGTAATGTTTTTGCATAATAATTTTTCCAAGAACAATGCAGGGAATATAAAAGGGGACTTTATAGCCCCTATATAGGCCTCTCGACATAACCCTAAGTTTGAAACAAAGAAAATTAAGAATTCAATTTAATTCAAATTTTGATGTGTTCTTTCCGAAATTATTGTGGTAAGACTAATATCAAGAATCTATAAAATTACTTTTATAGATTCTTGCTAATATCAATGAGATTAAAAATTGAAAATCTAATGAACAAGCAATACATCAAACTAAATATGGCTCAAATTGATAAGAACTGAAAGAATCATCCTAAAACAATAAAACAAAGAAAAGGGTAGCCTACTAGGGTGAACACAATATCGTGCTTCGGGGAACATTGTTGCTAGAAAACGATTATGTAACTTGTTAAAAACAAATCAAAGGCACGGGATGAAAATAAAGACGTGCTCGTTTTTCTAGCAACAATGTTCCCTGAAACACGATTTTGTGTCTTATTCGTATTCGCCCGCCCTAAGGAATAACTTGATGAAGGATGGTCTTGTTAACAAGATATTATGGATTGGACCGGTCTAGATTCTAGACACAGAATTATGTAGAAACAAGGAAATCTGCCAACCTCCTGTGCAAGAATAATAAAGAATTAAGGTAAGTATAATAATGATTGCTTTTGCAGTCCGATATAGGCCCTATTAGAAATGTAACGTTTAGTACGTACACCTCAGGTACACCTTCAAGTCAAAAAGACAATTTAAGGAACTTAATAATTGGTGAATAAACTTACTCGTAATAACAGTATTATATAGGAAGTCTAGATTTTTAATACGTAAACTTTTTTCGTTCTTAATCTTTTTACTTTTTTTATTCAATTAAATTTAGCAATTTTTCTTAGCGCAACATATTGTTTGCATCGCTTGTGATGTTAACAAATATGCTTTTGCTCCAGACTGTTATTAATTAACTTGACGGGACCTTTTACGTTCAAAGTTAATCAGATTTAAACCAAGTACACATGCATATTTTTAATAGGCCCACGTACACACGCCGTGTGTATAGCCCAAAGAATTAAACTGTAAATTTATTTTCCCCGATGCTTGTCAAATGCAGCGAGCACACATGCAATATTATACACAGCCGCTGAGATATGAAGTATAACTTTAATAACCAATTACAGCTAACGGTACGTGCTTCACATGAATGCTCTGCTAAAGGATTTCAGATATTCGCCGGTAGATATTTCAGACAAAAGACAATGATACAGAAAAGAGATGAATTTTTGGTGTTTAGATCAGTGCTTTTCTGTGAATATTACTCAACCGTAAGTGCTTGGAAAAATGGTGCTTTATGTCGGGGTGTTGCCAGTTCAAAACCTTTTGACCTTTACGAAAATAATTACAAATATTAAGTTACGTATGCTTTTATAAACAGAATAAATATACATAATTAACATTACCAAGGTTACGAAAATATGTACATTCATTATAACATTCCATAATAGAATTCTCAATGAAATCCCACACAGCTAATGCTTAGCCTACCGTACAATACGTCGGTATAACATAATCGACTGAGATTTTTTACTGAATTGAGGGAGGGTTGGCGGTAAAATCATCATTCATCGCCGATCAAAAATCCGTTAATCAAATAACTGCATATTTTTCTTCGTAAGAACCCTAACAAAACTGCTTATCGACCATGCATTTTTACTAAAATGACTCTCGAAAACCTCTGAAAGATGCCTATAGATAACCTACACAATAAACATGAAATAAACACAATAAACATGAAACATGGATCAACATTTTAATCCAACATGGGGTTTTCTACCTTAATTCAAGTTATACATAAAATAAATATTTATTACGATTAACTCTCCCTTCAAAGCACTACAGGAGGTGGGTTAACCAGAAGTTAGCCTGCATGAACTGAATCCATAGATAATCTTAGAGATAATTAGATAGGTGTAGTCCGTGCATGAGCGCTGGCTGAATCTGATGCACTACTTTAAGATTCTATCGTTGCATGGATTCAGATAACGACTCGATATATTATAAATATAATAATCATATCGAGTCGTTAGCAGAATCCATGCAACGATAGTAATCTTAATTCTTAAATAGTGCATCACTCATGCACTGACTACACCAGTACACCTATACGAGTATATTGGAGCAATGGCAGCTGACTCATAATGGGAGCTAAAATAATACTTCAGAGTCCAGACTAACCTACAAAGGTAGCGTAAAATAATACAACAAAAAATATTTATCCTTTATAATAATATAATAATAAAGAACATGAGGCAGACTTTGCACACATCTATCGAAGGTGCAGTTATAAGAATTCAACCGTAATCGTTGGCAACCCATAGAAACTAGAAGGAAAAGAAAAAAATAACCTTCCAAGCTGGAACAAAAATTCATACCGATATATGAAAAACCTAGTTTTAAATGAAAAGGTTTTGATCGCTCGCTCTCTACATAATATGCCAACGATCAAACAGGTCGGCAACTGCATACTGCCGTCGCAAAGAAGAGCCTGAGGTGAAGAAGAGAAAGGGGATTCTTCTCTCTCTCACTCTTTATTGCAGCACCGTGCCTAATATCACGTAATATCTTCCGGCAAAATTAATACCATCCATTCCCCCTTATTGATCCTCTTACCTTGCTTCCCCCCTCCCCAGCCATTTTCTTGCTACCTCATCAGAAGCATTGCCATATCACTCGTCATAAAGCGAGTCCAGGAGACTTTATTATAATATAAAATATGAAGGTTTCGGTGGCTTCGATATGAGATTATTTATATCGGGGAGCGGCGCAAAAGGAGAAAAAAAAAGAGATCTAATAAGAACCACTGTAAATTAATCAGTATATATGTAGCTGCAGGGGAAATCTTGTTAAATGTATTTCGCAAAATGAAAGAATGACTATCCCGAAAATAATAATAATAATATTCTGAGTATTATTATAATGAGTACGAAAGCGAGATCGGCACATCAGATATCGCGAAATGCTAAACGGTTATAACGAGATAAAGGTAATTTCGGAGTTTCCGCTTTTTCTTTTCATGAAGCTCTCACTTATATATACGTTATGATATTTTTTGAAAAAAGCAACTATATATACCCGGGGTACACAAGAAAATTTATTGATTTCTTTCTTTTCACTCTTTTAATGTTTCCTTCTTTTTATTTTAGAAGAGATTTAATACACCTTTTCATAAAAGCGAGCAATAACATTTTTATTTAGACGGATATACGGTACTCATACTGTAGTACAGTTTTATATTCCGAGATAAAGTTACAAGAAAGAAAAAAAAAACGAATAATAATATATTCTTTAATATAAAAAGGTAAATAAAAAATTCGGTATAGAAATAATAATTTACATTTGATAAACAGGCCTTAAAAATACTATAACTTTCTACAAAAAAATATAGCTGGATACTTCATTCACGTTAAATTTAATAGGGGCCTATTAAAATAACTTATTAGAAATTGAAATCTAATCAATCTTTAATCCCATTTAATTCTCGTATGCCCGGACAAATTAATAGGTATGAAATTCTACCAATTACAACTACGGTAAGTAATTACAGATCGAGGATTAAAAATTTTTATTCTGCTTTGCAGCGTTCAACTAAATCTCCGCTTCGCACAGACTTTCTCCATTTCCCCCTATCTCCTGCCAATTTTCTAGCTTCATCCTATTCGTGTCTAGATCATTTCCTACAGCATCCTCCCATCTCCAACGGGGTCGTCTTCTACCTCCCTTTCCCTCCAACAGATTATTTATTATTTAATAACTGAATTGTGGTAATCTGTGTTTTCCCATTCTCTGAACAGTGAACATGGCAAAAAAAAAAACTTTACTAACATGTTAGTGATGATAATTTAGGACTAACTTAACTTAGTTTACAACAATTAATTATAGAAAAAAACATTCAGGTGTCATCCATATCTTAACTATATCACATTATTATATTTTGTGTTAACCTGTGTTAATTTCTCATATTATAGCAAGCAACATGATGTCTCAACTCCTCTAATGGGTGATGGATTTCCCTCTTTTTTTGCTACCAAATGCGGTTAGGAAAGCGTTAATAATGACTAAAACAACATTAGAAAGCAAAGTCTGACTAGCTTCTAGACAAACATAAGAAGAAAAAAACCATATATAGGTATAATGTGCTCTTATATCGGAAATTTGCCCTCAGCTGATAATATGGCTTCTCTGTTATACACATACAAGCACTGCAGGTTTGCACACCGCAGGAGGAGAACCAAAGTAGCTTGGGAAATAATTACCTGCCTATAATACAAACGGCGCACATATCACATCAGTAAGCTCCTTAGGTATAATTTATATTCCATGATTTCATCGCTGTATTTATACTTTTTTGATAAATGGATGTCATTTTTGTTAGATACATTATTATACAGTCTCATACGGTGCTTTTCTTTAATCAAATCAAATTATGATTGTATGTTATTAAATAGGAAGTCTAGAGACATGTACATTGTACAAGAGAACAACTTTTCTAGAATTTTTTTCTTAAAATTGTCATCTAACTAGATCAGGGTTTGAACCCTGTTGTACGATTTGGAGTCTATAATGAGAGCGTTTTTGTCCTAAAAAGACCATCGCCTGAATCTTAGAACTTTTGGGGGAACAGCAATAAATTGGGGCAATCATCCAAGGGATTTTATACATATTCAAACCTGTAAAATATAACAACTTACAGTAATCTTAAGGACCATTCATTTTTTTAATGGGTTTTGAGCCTAGTCATATTCGTAACATAAAGTTTCTTCCGGGTGATATAAAAATGTGGTCCCGCAGTTATTTGGTTTCAAAATATGCACGGTTTTTTCAATAAAAATTTTAACAGTAAAATGATAACTTTTAGGTACAGAATTACGGGGAAGTTAGGAAAGATAACTTAGGATAATGAATATTATTTTAGTGCCTGCATAACATGGCAACCCTTATCAATATAATTATATCATACCGTACAAATCACAAAATGAAACAGCTAGAATATGGTACTGTACGTTAAGAATTTATCTTGAATAATCAATATTAAAAATGCTGTGTAACATAATAGCAGGGATATGAAGTGAAATTTCTCTTTGACGTCCATCTTTGGTAACTCTCGATCGACCATCCGGACAATGCGGCTGTGGTAGGGACGCGTAACCCTGATAATTTCTCCCAGTTTCAGCCTCCAGTGTAGCTGGATTACAGGAGCACGCCACAACTCCCAGCTGATGTTGTTTGTACGGAGTATTTTTCACACTTGATTAAAAACAGGAAAGGCAATGCGATATAATGAATATTTAGTAAAAAAGGGACTTATATTTTGTTGAAATGCAAAAAAGGATATGTTGGGTAAAGGATTCAATTTTTTTAAGCTTTATGGCTAATTTGCAAAACTGTTGTGATTTTCTACGTTTATTGTATATCAATTCAAGTAAAATAGTAAAATACATGTATTATAAGAAGAAGAAGAAGAAAAAAGAAAAGAAATTGGCATTGGCGGCGTGGTGCGGTTGCGTGAAAACTAAACTTGACTTTCTTTTATCGACCAGAGCTTGGCAATCATCTGGCATGCAAGGTGTTCTGCTCTACCGACAAGTGATTCATCAAGCTTTAACTCAACATGCCCCAATACATCTTTGGCAATCAGAGCAGGTAAGATTAGGTAATAAATTACTCAGTAATGCCCCCAGTAGGAGAAGGTATAAAGAAGAAACTTTCTGCAGGAAGCGGCAAAAAAAAGTGCAATGAGTATACGTGGGAGGGGGTGCAATGGAAATCACGGAGGAAGAAATAAGAAATCGGGAGATACAAAAAGAAACAAAACTGAAATTGAAGTGAAATTCGCAAGAATTGAGAATTGAAATAAAGTTGTTTACGTCAATCTGCCTAAGTGATGCTTAAATTACCTGACAATATAATGTCAATTTGATGAATTAGTTGATCGATCTAGTCTTTCACTTTAAAATATATGGAACTGAAATACAAAGTATAGGCGATATAAAGACTGAAGTGGAACAAAAATATTTAATTTAGAAGGTGATACTATAGGTAATAAATATGTTGTCAAACTATGTTGTCAAACATCCCAGGGTTTAATAAAGTAGGCTAATGTATAGTTTAAAGAATAAAGTTTGGCTGTACTGTACCGGTACTGTATAATTTCGTGCAGTATTAATTCATTTTTGGTATACCTAACCTGTATTCGAATATAATTATAACAGTATCTTCAGATTACATTTCTGAGGGCAGTATAGTCAGAATTACTAAACATAGTAAGGAGAATAACAAATTGACGTAATTGAGTATGAACTGTGTACGTATGGAAATGCTTACTTATATTCTCAAAAATGACATCAATGAGATTTTTCGCTTACCCTGTTTTGTGATCGTGATTATATTGACCAGACCCTGACAGTTCAAGAATCAAGAGTGTGTAGCTGGCACCCCTAAGACTTTACACCAGGCAGTATTTAAGCAGTTGACGAATATTATGGAGTAACAACATTATGTTTAAAGATATTTTGTACATCCTAAATACTGTGATATCTTGTGCATTAAAAATGTATCAAAGAGCCAATTTGTATTTCGGTCATTCAAAGCACGCATCATAGCTGGCATGTATAATACGTCTCTATAATAATACTAAGTAATGTTTTGATGGAACACCCAGTATTTTAATTATATGCTGAATAGGTACATAAGACAAGTGAAGCATCGTTTCAAATCGGGACGACTCCAGAGTCTGCAAGCAATCAGAAACTGCTTACCGTCGCAGTTTGTCGAGCTTGTTCTCGAAATCACCCACCGGAGATGATAGGTGATCCCTCTATAGCCTTCCCCAGGTATATATCCCCATACTACCACCTGCATTTACGAAACCGTCACTCCAGTGAGGCGAACGAGACAAGCCAGGCAGAAAGAAGACGGATTTAACTGCCAGTGATGAGGCAACGCGCAGGAAATGCTTTCCTACATGTACAAAGAAATGCAATTCTATGTGCGTTTCCGTGCAGGGAGAAAGAGGAAATATATAATTCTGTTCTCAAAATAAGATACCCCCAACGTCACATTATTCAAGGGAATAAGAAAAAAAGTGGCCATGTTATGTGTCAGTCAACGATGGAAAGGTATCTAATTTTCGCTATAGGTACATACGATTTTATATTACATCGGTCTAACTTATTTATGACTAACAAAACTGAATCTGAATAAACTGAATATTTTGTTTTAGCATTTACCATGAACAATAAGATTATCTAGTAGCTATACGGATATGAAAATGAGGGATATTGCAGTGAGCAAGAGGAGGATATTATCGTAGCCTATGTGTAATTGTGTAGGCCTATTGAAACCGGATGTTGGTTTTTGTCATGTTTGAACAGAATACTGATTCTTATTTCACTCTGACGAAAGGAGCTAGATAACTGCAAAGAACGTATGCTTAAACTATCATTTATGAAGTTTCTCGTTTCTTGAACTTTTTGTATCTTCGGTGCCAAAACCTATTATAGAGAGGTCTAACTAATCATCAGTAATCTACAGAAATTGAACTCCCACAATTTCGATCTTTGTAGGCACGTGCGCTACCTTCAATATACCATCTCTAGACCATATTGAGTACATATTACAGGTGTTTAAAAGGGATATGTCACTTAAATTGGGAATCCCTTTACCAGCTGATGACACAGAATCCTATTTTAGCCGAGATTGACCGCATAAAAGATCAAACAAACACGAAATTTCTCTTCCGTAAAGTATAAATCTCTTGCGAAAATATATACTCTTAGTGGGACTGATATTGCCATTACACAACGTATAAAGAGACTGAATATACGAAATCCATAGAGATCCCTAAAATTATGATACTCATGCACTTTCAAAATCTGTCGAAAAAGAAGTATAGTGGTGTGTGCCATTTTTAACTACCCATACACTCTTGCACCTAGAACGGCTTCACTTCACTAAAAACACCGTATCAATATTCACCTCACACTAAACCATACACCATCATGTGAATAAGCTCTTCTATATATACTGCCCACCCACACTTCCCCCTCTTTTATACTTGAGATTGGAGGCAGACCGAGGTTATTAAAGGGAGGTGTACCTGTTTCATGAAGCCTCAAATCCCCGTGAAACCAACACTTAAGGCACAATCAAGGAGGAACGTGCGAAGAATATGAGAAGAGGTAAGAAGAGTGAACACACGAAACTATATCTCGCATCCATATCAGCTTAGCTGAACATATTGCGGGCGCTCTTTCCAACCTGTTTCAATGTTCTCCTTTTATGTTAGTTCTATACATTTTGGTGGACTAGCTGTATATTAGGTTTCGAGACAAACTTAATTAACAGTCTATACAATATTGACCATCACAGAATACAAGTTAGTATATTAATAATCTATCTCGTCCTTCTTGGGTTCATCTTTAACATTTACTTCCTGAATACAAAGGAAGGAAAGATCAGCAAAAACATTACAAAAGTGGGAAATGATGTAGGTAACGCATCAGAATTATTATAAAAGAAGGTCTTCACAAGCATTCTTTTGTAAAAGAATTATAAATGCTTAAATTCTTGTTGCTTTTGGTACTCGATCTTAAACAAAGGTTTAATTCTCAATCCCCAACCACGACGAGGGTCTGTGGAGGTAGCTCACAATACCCTGTACTCTCTCTGGATCCAACAATCCCAACCACACCTATAATAATTTGGGGCTTTTGGGGGACAATTTCAAAATTGTACGACTGGTGAAAACTTTTCATACTAATAATCTTAATTAAATATTCAGTAATCTAAAAACAAAACATGTTTATTCATTAAAAAAATTCATACCATTATAATTGCCTAAAAGCTTCCATAAGCGATATTAAAACCAGACAATCAAACAGTCCCTTTAAACGCACCTTTTTGCATCATTATTATGTGTAACATTTTGCCGGTGTGTTCGTAATAAAGTGAGGAGTAGAAGAATGCACCTGTCATTCTGACTGCTGGTTGCGACAGTTGGTGCATGAACTTACAAGTCAGTCGTTGCTGCACAGCCATAGAAATTATTGCCACAAAAATATAAAGAGCACACGGTAATATAGTTTTGCGTATGCTTTAGGTGTGGGATATAGAAAAGGTAGATAAGGGGAACGGAAAGGAATAATAAAAATGACTGTGTGGCCACACGAAATGGCGATATGAAGCACACACAGACACGATACTAAAAATATTCCAGTTCACAGTTTTATTATGCAAGGAAAAGCGGACATAAAATTTATAAATTCGCAGAGCTCTATACGTAAAGTAGAATATGATGGACGAGTGTTTGGAACGAGATACGAGGACTTGCTGCATCAGCTGCCCACTCTAAGGTAATGCGCTGGACAGCGATATATGCTCCCAACTGTCAAGTTTCGAAAAATGATAAACTTATTCTATATTCAAGGGGGGAGAAATGTTTTCAAAAAAGATTTTCGTGCAAGAGGTAATAATTGAATAAAAATTTTCATTTTCAGTCGAGTGCATCCACCCTGTCCATTATTTTCTCCTCAAGAAAGTTTTTTTTTTCATGTTCCCCTGATTTCTATAAGAATGGCATTCTCGCAAAGTAATAAAGAAATGTGGTGAAGCTTTCGCGTTAGGGGTACATTCGTGAAAGCCATGCAGAAACAAAAAGTAAATAGAAATGAATGCTGGACAAGACCCTTACCCGGTAATCAAGTTTTGTCTCCTTTTAGTCGCCCTTAAGTACGACCTACATTAATTTTGGTATTTTAAGTGGTACAATCAACTTAAATTTATTGAAATCAAAACCATGCTTAACTGCTATGACTTAGTACGGCACTGTTTAGAATAAACAAATGCATATACCGAGTATTCTTATAATAAACAAATGAATAATTGATCTTTATGTCCTAAAATAATCTCTTAAAACTACCTACTGTATTGTCTATAGCTACACCCGCAATGTTGCTATGTTACAGTACACTCTCATAACATTAAAGTTATTATAGGCCATACACCGAGCAAAGTGACCACCATCCATTTCAAGATTATTTGAGAAGCTTGTTTAAGATTATTGCAAAAGTATAATAATCTATTTTCTATTACAATATTTTCTCGTTTCCCTAGAGACTGTATATCGGTGATTAAGTGCATTTTCTCCTTAGAAACATCATCATTCTTATTAATGGGGATATTGTACTCAACGATTATATATTAGATGATGAACCATTCAATGTAATACTCCGTAATACCTAATAACTTATATTTTTCCATGAATAAGATAGTGGGATTAGAGTGTAGGATAAAAAGGTATAATTCAGGTATAGAATGATATAAAATGGAAATATTATTAAGTATTCAAATTTTCATGAGTTGATATACGCTTTTCGGCTTATGACTCTGAAATAAAACTTTCCATATCTATATTATGCAGCCACTGGTGGCGCGCTAGTAGAATTATTATTATAAGCGGGGTCAGAAGCTTTTAATGGTGACAACCTTGTTTTTCAATGGGAAAAAAAGTGAATTGTCTTATTAAAAAAAAACTATGACAAAAATAACTTAGCTACCGCATGAGTTTTATTACTTTGCTTTCCCCATATACAGTAATAATTATGCTTAACCAAGAGGTGGAAGTTGTCATAAGTTTTGACCTGTGCGCTGCGATAGATGTGTGCTATTCCAATATAAGAGAACCATATTGTATCCGACTCTACAAGATAATACAGTATTATATCGTATCGATAATAAATAAAAGTCGATATACGTGCCAATAAGTACTAGATGAATCAACCTAACTCCGCCTCAGGGAAGGTGTGGCGTTCCCTCGTTTATTGCGGGCGACATGGAAAGGGAGGCATAGAAATTGATGTGGGACAAACCGAACGCAGTTTAACCTGCTCCGGGCCAATTCAGATGGTATCCTATATTTATACTTACCCTATAATATATAAAACGGGTCCCGCGACCCCTTTTTCTGCAAGGGCTTTTATTATACTCTCTCGTAAATAAGGTAAATTTATACCTTTCTATCCCTCCCCCATGCACATACATGCACACACTGATAAATTAGATTTGGGTTGAGCCCGTGATTTCTTTTGTTCTATATGGATTCGTCATTAGGTCATCGAAGGTTAGTATTAATCACATTAGACTTACGAGATCCAACAGGTCATTGTCGTTTATTCAAGTCATTTATTTTGACTTAGCTTCTAACTTCCCACTATAAAAGTGTATTGATGAAAGATGGCTACTTTAACAGCATCATGAGATATTAATTTGGGCCATAAACCAGGGGCTTCATCCACCCCAGGGGGGACTTAAAACTCTCATTCGAAATAATTTCACTCACCCTGAAATTATTAGCCTACCTGTATCAATAGGGGTGTATCGTACAGGGATGTATCGTATACCCTCCTCATTTTCCAACTTCTATGGACTCTTGGCCTGAGAGGTTTTAGGTGGTATTTACCAAAAGAATATTGAGCAAGGAGATCTCTAACACTCAAAAGAGTCGATGATTCTAAAATCGACTCAAACAGAATTGTAACTCACATCTTAATTTACAAATATTATGTTCTGTGAGTTTCGTTACTCATGAGAGTCATCACAGAACCATCGGCCATATGGGGCTTTGGGGTAAATTCTTAGAGTACTTGCAGTTTTAATTTAAATCACATACGGTGCATTATAATACGCGTTATAAATAACTTAACCTGTATCAAAATTAAATCCCGCAATAAATGTCTACAATAATTTTCTGTACCGCATGTCGCTTGAAGGTCTTAAGTGGAAACAGAGCGACAAAATAATAAAGCTGAGACAAGGTAATTTGCTCGCGCATTATATAGGTCTCATTTCCATTAAAACCAACTACCTCCACTGTGGATAATTAAGCAAAAAGGTAGCTATCCTCCGAGACCATACTATTATTATGCTTGCCGCAATGTGTTCTCAGCAAATCCAGGATTTTCTTTCCCTTCTGTATAGTAAGTATAGGATAGATGAAAACCCGTATAAGAGGGACTTTTTTTTTATCGCTTTTGTTTCTTAATTCCATAAATAAAAGACAGAACGTTGAATAAAAAGGCTTATTAAGAGTTTGATGAATATAATTTTGCCATCTAAGTCGTCATCACCGTGCTTGGGTAAAATACAAGTATTTGATGTAAAAAGGCAGCAGTTAAACATAATAATGTATTTTCGTCTTTTTTATTGTGCGTATAAAAATTTTTAGCCAACTTTTACTGCATTTTAATTTTTTTTAATAACAGCAGTTAATTTTTGCACTGCATTATACCGTTGGTTATATTAAACTGTGTAAGTTGTCTTAAAAAATATTGGAAACTGTTACTTTCTAACTAACATCTTTGAATAAAGCAAGCTAAGATACCTTGCTTTTAATCCTTCTAAAGATATACAGTAAAAGGGTCTGGAAACAAACAGTCTGATAATCCGACATTGCCCCCCCCCCCTCCCCAAATATTACGAACTAACGTACGGAATAGGAAATTAATGCTCAAACCTTCGCACCCAAATGGTCTGTTATCATAATTTGAAATAAGTATTTATAGGTGGCAAAAAGGGGAATTGTCTATAAACTTAAGTTATGTCAGAAATGATAGCAAATATAATGATTTTACGGTGACCTATAGTTATAGTATTCTATAATTAGTGGAATAATAGAATACATGACCTAGTAGATATACGGTAATTTTCCCGTCAGAAGTAATATGGTATACTTCCCCAAGATGATGCATATTAATATTTTTATAACCATATAAACTTTGAACTTAGTAAATAATCTTGGACTCTACCTTTGCCGCCACTAGGTTTCTCAGATTCTGAAGAATTATTCTTACCTGCAATCAAAAGAAAAAAAAAACATTAGTTCACAAGGAAAAAATTCCCTTCTTCACACAATGTAACTTGTACAGTACACTATTTTTTACGAGAAAACATGTGACCTACAAAATATATGAACACTCAATCTGACAGCCGCCGGCAAAACGACTCTATATCCACGGTATAACAAACTGGATTGCATTGCTTCTATATCGTTATAAATATATGGTATATCAGAATAAATCTAGTATACGCAGAAAAGTAAACCTAATATCCTTCAAGGGTAATATGTATTCATGTTTCAAAATCTCAGGTGATCTCTAAGGTGAAGAATGATAAACACCCCGCTGCAAGGCACAATAAACTGAGCAGCAACTCGCTTGTATATTGATACAGCCACAATATACAAGTTATAGCCTAGGAGAAACATGAGTCAGGAATTCAAGTGGGTTCACTGAAATTTCTGAAGAATCAGGTATTGTCGCGCTTATATATTCAAGAATGGATAAGAAACTGTGATCTGCTTGAGGTTAAGTGTATGCAGCATGCTGTTTATAGCAATGAGAATCAATACGGTACATAACAAATGTGTACGTACGTCTATGATATAATGTTCAGACTATAGGTAACTTCTGCCAGTCTTCTTTTACAAACATACCGTAGCCTACAGAAGCGAATGCGATAGGTATTTCTAAATTCAGATTAAACATGGCCGCAACGGTGGCCCTCCTGTAGGTTTGTGATTGTGATTTCAGGGAAGATTGTTTTACAATCGAGCAATCATAATACTTCTTCTTGTCCAGTTTCAAACATTTTCCGTATTCTACAAGTACATTAATTGGGTAATAATAATATTGATAGAAAAATGTTCAGAGTTCTAAGACTTGCCCACAGTTGCAACACACATACCGGACTTTCCAGATAGAATAAATTTCTCGTAACCTTTATACCAAAGGGCTTTGAACTAAATTCTGTACACTGGACCTAACCATATTAACTTACTATCGTGGTACAAAGTCCACGAGTAATGTTACATGTACTGAAGCCGTATAACCAGAAAAAAATCTCAACCACCCCCTATAATAAGCCTTTGTATAATATGCAGTTTCATATTAATAAAAATGGCATCCCCTTTAGATTCAATACGCCTGATTACAGCATATACAGCGCAATATACCTTCGACGTAATGACAGAAACTTTTTTTTACTCTCATGGCCGTGGTTCTCTCAATGAGCGAGCTTTTGCCGTCATATGTATCGGGCGTAAAGCTTTAGCTGTCTTGTATTTTTACCGCCAGGAAAATTATGATTTATGCTACTCCGCTTACATATTGGAACACACGTGGGACTTTAGAATTCGATCAAAATGATATTTAGTTGATAAAGTAGAGAACGGGGTAGAAGTAAAAAAAAGAGAGAGTTGGCATAAAGTCTGAAACAGTTTCACCTATACCGGCGGGAACAGTTACAATGCCCAGAGAATTCTATGTTTTTTATATTCTTTCTTTTTTTTACTTCCAGTTTCCTTTCCAAAGCAGCTTCAGGTTTTAAATTGATGAATGTAAAAATATAGATCCGATTTATCTGAAATTTAATGTGTAGAATTGAGTGAAAGGATGAAGGGGAGAGAAAAAAAGAAAATTGATGAGTTTCGAGGCATTAGAATATTGTACCCCGGTATAGCAAAAAAAAATCAAAACTATTTTTAGACATGCACATCTCGGGCGGCACAAAAAGAAAATTCAGATAACCTCATCCTTATGTATATTTTTTACGAATTGAAGTACTACTGAAATAAAACGTATATAGGCTACTTGTCATTTCAAGATATCGGAAATGTAAGCCTCATTGCTAGAGTATATACGTATTCAAGACCTGAGCACGATATGGTGTTCATAAAACAGAATGCAAGTTACAATAAAAATTCATAATTAACAGGGATAAATATGGCCCTTAAGTAGATGATTTTCATTTTACTCATGAAGCAAATGAACGGCTAATTCGGTGATGTTTTTCAATTGAATTTTTACTATAACTACTGGTGGTGTCTCATAGAATCCGACTTTTATATGTAGAAATTAAGCATTCACACTTAGACAGCTTGGTAATTTTTCTTATTTATTAGTCGAAATCACATAATATTAGATGGCAAACATGTTTCGCTTTTACAGCATCGTCAGTGCCAGATCTGTCTAAGTGTGAATGCTTAATTTCTACATATAAAAGTCGGATTCTATGAGACACCACCAGTAGTTATAATAAAATCGTATTTAAAAAGTTCTGTGCCATTTAAAGGCCTATAGATATTCTGTTCTTATTACTTTCCTAGGAAGAACAGCAATATACTGTACACTAACTAGCACCTCCAATAAAAAATATTTATTTAACTTGTAAACATTAAAATTTAGAAGATGTTTAAATTAGGCTATAAGTAATTTCCACTTTTTATTTTCTTAAAAATAATCATTTTAATTGAGTTATTAATTTTTTAAAATTTGCTTCTTTACAATTTTGGCATTCCTAAACCGCGCCTCTGCATACTAAAACGCCTCTTTGGTGGGTTGCTTTTATTCATTATGCTTATTTAAAAAAGTTAATAACTGGTTAAAAATAAATATTTGGAAGAAAATAACAAGTGGAAATGACTACTGTAATAAACTTAATATCTTTAAGTTGGAGATGCCCACACTTTAAAAATAATTAATTTGAAATTTTTTTTTCAGCAACTCCTGGTCGTTTGTTGGAACATATTCAGTCAGCTACAGCACCAAGTCTAAGTAATGTTAAATATCTAGTAAGTGATTTTTTTTTAGATGTAATAATTTGTCATTATTTATGGCATGTTTAGGGGTAAAGGCCAAAGGGTTACCGGTAATATTTCAGTCCAAAAATTAATTAATCTTGCTGCTTCTTTTTAGGTTCTTGATGAAGCTGATAAAATGGTTGATATAGGACAAAAGGAAGCTGTAATGGCCATTATCCCTAAACTTTCCAAACACAGAATAACTTTCATGTACTCTGCTACCATTGATTCAAGAATTAAACAGCTTCAAAAAATAGCTCTTCTTAATCCTGCAAAAGTTGATGTTTCTAGAGACAACGAAACTGTCGAAACTCTAAATCAATACGTTATGCCGATTCCAGGTCATAAGGATGTATGTAACTAACAATATTTAATGACTTTATAGTAGGGCCATATTATTAATTTAGAATAATGTATTTCTAGGATATACCCAGGATATACTGCGCTAATCTGTTTTGTTTGGCACAGAAATTCAGAAGTAGCTCAATGATAGTTTTCTGTAAATCTTGTCATCAAACTGCACTCGTTACCAATATTATGAAAAATTTGGGATTTAAGGTCATCCCTCTTCATGGAAATATTTCTCAGGTATGGTAGTATTTTTCTACTCTTTCGTTTCAGTCTAATTAGAATGCATGACTATTTTCAGGATGATCGTTTGGAAAATCTATACTCATTTAAAGAAGACCCGAAGGGATGTATATTAATTGCTACTGACGTTGCTTCTAGGTAAATTTTGTGTAACTCCTATATTTTTACTCAATTATCGTATTTTCTCGAATTTAATGCCACGTTTTTACTTAAGTGTAAGATTTTTTGCGCCTTAAATTCGAGCAAAAAAATAAGTAAAGCCGATTACGCCGATCGATAGTTATATTATATGGGTAGGAAAGATCAATAGTATATAATTAGGGATCTACTTTTTACGCACAAAATTTTGTTAAATTACGCGGAATTATGCGGAAGGTTATATTAGTTATTCGGACCCCTTTAAAATGGTTTATATGTACTTAAAATTACGAATTTAGTCAATTTATATCATATCAATTATCAATAGCGAATAGATACTGTATTTGAAACTTCATCCAAACGTACCTCAAGTAACAACTCAGAGCGGTAAATATTAACGAAAATTACGAAATTATGCTGTAAATTGTAATTTTAAATAAACAGATATAGACTAAAATAACGTAAAAAGAGGAAAGAAAAAGAACTCAGAGCGGTAAATATTAACGAAAATTACGAAATTATGCAGTAAATTGTAATTTTACCTAAATTATGCGGTATTACGCGGATTTTTAAGGATTACGCGGAAAATCATGAATTATGCGATTTCCGCATAATCCGCGTAATCGCGTAATTGGTAGAACCCTACTCATACAGGTCAGTAAATCCTGTCCTTGAGGCAAAATTCAAATCTCACTCCGTCGTCGGGTTATGACCTTCTTTATCGCCTCACCGCGACGTTAAAAAATCAAATCACAAACAAACAATGTGCAGAATACAAAGGGAATAACCTACACAAGACCTTGGTTTAAAATCTCATCCTAAGGAGCCGCGCCATTTGAAGAATTTTAATCACCCGGAAATTATTACCAGCCGGGGTTTGAACCACTGTCAATTTTTAAGTTTTAAAAATGAACATTTTCTAAAACTAGAATAAATCACTGCCCACTTGGTGGAATATTTCCCCCCCTTTTCCCCGCATTTCTACAATTGTTAGATAGTAGGATTTTTTTTCTATTTTTACGTAAAAAGTTGAAAAGTAGGCTATCTGCCTCACTTTATCTTGTTACAGTGGAAGTGTTTCTTTTCAATGGAAAAGCCACTTCCGTTGGAAGAAGGGTAGCAGGGGGAGTAGGAGGGGGATAATGTCATTTTATCTACTACCCCCAAGTGAAAGCTAATATATTACATTATCCTTTTACTCTGTGAACAGTATTTTTAATCATTATAGCGTGCAAAAAGTCCAAGGGGCTGCCTGACTGCAACAGAAAAGTCAATCTTCCCTTTTTATCCCATTTCAAACAAGCATGAATGAATGGGAATGGTGATATAATTGCCATTCATTATTGTTATCAAAGAAAATAACTTTCCCATGCATGATGCAGATGCTGTGCAAAGATAAACTTTGAGCTATAACACAGAAAAGGTAGGCTAATTCAAATTTCACATAGTTTTTATACCAGTCAAGTAACGTTATCTGACCGTCGCTGATATGGTTAGGGCCCTTCAGTTTTTTTTTTTTTAAATAGAGTTAGAGTGGTTTGGAGGTTGCCGTCTTGTCTGTAAATATTAGCATTTGCGGTTCAAATCTTGTCTGGGAGCCTGGGAGGAGAGGGGTCTGATAAGAATTATAATAGGCTAATTATGATTTCTTGAATTGGAGGATCTCTCGGATGACAGTCTGACAGTTAAAACTGCTTTATTGGTCTACTATATATAGGTTTTAACTTTAAACCGCGAAGTAATTGTGTATAGATTCATGTATAGACATTGCTCTCTGCGCATTGAAGAACTGCCCCCCTCATTTTCGGGTTATGACATTCGTTGTCGCTGCTTGCAGCCTCCCCCCTCCCCCATAACAAAACGAAGTGAAATTATACGTACTGCGGAGTGCGGACTGAGTGAGACCTATCCATCTCACCCATGCGAACTAGAACAATCTCTTTAAAAGTAAGCACTAAACCTAGGGCAAACATACGGGCGTTCACCGAGAGAGGACCATTGCACTCCCGAAAGGGAATTTGGAAATCTAGAGGAAGTGAACACGTGCCCTTCTAGCCCACAAGGTCAGTGTCGATAAATGAAGAGGCTGGTATTCGTCGTGCGAAAATTTGAAGGAAAACTGCGGGATTCAAAGCATCATTGCCGACTAATAACTTCGGGTCAATCTTTGGATAATCGCTTACGTGATCGCCCCAGTTATTATTCAATTCGTGGGATTTACGGTACTGGACACCCCCGTGCATTTCTTAAAGGAAAACTAAAATTTGATTTTAAGTTAATTTCATTGAAAACAAATGCTGTGAGGTATTTTATACTGATATATCTTGTATAATTATGATTATTTATTTTTGGTTAATTAGATGATTTAAAAAAAAATAAAAAAATTATCCTAAAAAATTTGGACATTTGGTTTTCAAAACTTATACCTGTCGTGATAATGCACCATATTTTCCTACACTTCCCAGCATTTTCTCTTGAAGTTGAATGATACTCGTATTTAAACCTATAAACATTGAGAGCTGAACCTTAAAATTTAAGTGAATTGCCATTTTAAAGCAGAAAAAAATACTTATGTTATTATTATAAATGTAACATTATTTAAGATAATTTAAGTGTAATTCAGGTTGGTTTAATTTTAAAGAAGGTAACACTGTTTTCCGAGCGCATTAATTTCAATCCGCGCGAAATCTCTGTTTGTGCCAGAAACTTATCTGTTCTAGAAATGTTCATTTAACCCTAACCATTAGAAATTTTTAGTTTTGAAAACTAGTTAAAAATCAGTCTTAAACTTCAGGCCTCTACACCGAACGAACACACTTCATAAAAATAC
>JAQGBM010000062.1:0-19410 GCA_034698405.1 Symphylella vulgaris | reverse complement strand
AAAAAACATTACTACCATCACCATAATAATAATCTCTGCCCACTTTGATCGTTCTCGAGAAAAAAAATTAACTTGTCACCATGAGAAAGAAAAAATTGGCTTTTAACCGGTTTAACATTTTCTCTATAACGCTGGAATCAGATAATATCATGGCTTTCATTAAAACCCATGCAGGACTGTTAAATGGGACTTCTTAATAGCAGAGAAAGAATACTTATTTGCCATATAAAATTAAGTCCATCAAAAAGACTAACTATATAAGGTATTTTATTTAACCATTTTAATTATTTGCTTCGAAATAGAATGGTTATACATTAAACATTAATTCAGAGAAACATCTTCAATGAGCAGTTCAGCAAAAACAGTTGACTATAAAGCTTTCTGCTTATGGGAAAAGTTTCTCTGAATACTAAGAAATTAATCAATTCAAAATATTCTTACTAATAAATATATAGTTATTAGTCTTATATTAATAACTTATTAATGTAAGATACCTTTACGATTAAATAATACTAGAAAAAGTATAAAAATTATAGATGATCCAAAAATTTTATTGAAAAATATTTTCTATAAAATAAACTTCAATACAAAGTACGCATAACATGTTTCCTAATGGGGCCTATGTATGAATTTCATATGAAAATCATTAGAAAAGACAACTTTTTCTTCAGAAGACTAGATTATCTATCGCGTTTCTATATAATTTTTATTGTGTACAATTCAATAATTTTTTCATTACGGTACGAATAAAAGACCAATACAATAATATAATCAGAAAAATGATATCTACGTAAATTGCTTTTTCCTTATAAAAAGTAGATTGATTTTCTACAAACTATTAGCCTTTCTATTTAATTTTTAGTGCAGTATAAAACCGGTGTACGTATAAAATGATTATTGCATTTACCAATAATGTGATCCTGTATCTAGAACTAATTTTAATTTACTTCACTGCATGGTTAGACGTAAGATTTATAATAATGTATTTCCAAAACCCCCTCCCACATTATGTTGGTTTAAATTTCTTTATATCCAAGACAAAAGAAAATAGCTGACTATGCTGTTCGGTTTTTTTTTTCTGTTTTCATAATATCTTCAGCAGCATGGTGCATGCGGTTTCCACATTCAAGACCTCTCTTGTTACAAATTTGAACTTACCTAGCATTAATATTTTAAAAACTGCTTGTTACATGCTAGAAGAGTAACGGAACAATGTTTTTTTTCTTTCTTAATACTAAAAACGTTTCATTTCCCACGGGAAATTAAACGAATAAGATTTTTAAGAGTAAAAATGATGAGAGAAAAAAAATGGTAGGGCGCCTGTCAGAATGCGGCTAGAAAGAATAAATTGCCCAATTTTTTTAACTACGGATTCCATTATTATTATAAGGGGGCTATAATATACTACTAATAATGAGTGATCGATTTTCGTATCCGTCCGTATTACGTCATAACGTCACAAGGAGATATTTTTTATCCCCTTTTCAAAAAGCCACAAGATAGATCAATCCAGCGGCGGCCTCAGAAAAAAATAACTATATGTAATAAAGGATATCGTATCTATATATAGGGTTATTTTTGAGTTGATTAACTTGATGTATGGCACAGTACAGGTATTGGATTTTTATAGGATGATGCAAAAAAATAAATGAGTAATGTAAAGGTAAACATTTTCGGATTTTAACATGCAGATATGATCGAGGTAAATGCTAAATTATGTTCAAACTCATTTGAAAGAATAATTTTCTGTTGGAAGTACCCCATATACCTTAATTTATTTTGATCAGGATTCAGGAGTACGAGTAACTTAACTTACTCCTGCTTTGATTTTCTTTATTAATTAATTTAAATTTCTTTATTAAATCTTCGGTTTTTTAACAGATAAATTGGGTAGGGTAAGAAATTTATTGTTCAAGCTCTATAATTGGGAAAGACTAATTTTCTGTTCACAGTCCTTGATTTTTTAAAATAAGCTTTATAAAATGTAGGCCTATCGTAATAATTAGTCCTTACTAAGCCTAATAATAATTATAGTCTTACTCTTAAGAGGTATAGATTTTTAGATTAATTTTTTGGCCGATTATCTTGGTTGATTAATGTTAACTTATAGATAAATAGCGTACATAATTAATAGGACCAGGAGTATGATAGGACCTAGCTCTTTCGAGCTATAGGGATATATATTTGTGGTGTTGGGTGGCCGCCAACCTCCCTGTGGGAGATGGCACTTGAAGAATAAAAGCTCTTTCGATATCCAATTTTCTATTCCTTTACACTTAATTTAAAATAGGCAACGTCAAATAGGCCCAACAAATAAGCCTAAAATAAAGGCTGACTGCAAAATGTAATTTTATTTGAAAAAAAAACCTATAGTGAAAAAAAATTATAATTTATATCCTGAATACGAGATTGCCTTTGCTGCAGTCATGGCTTCCATTGATCAACGAACAGTTCGATTTCGGATACCAATTCACCTTGGTGTATCGAAAAAAAGATTTTCACTTTGATAAATAAGTATCGAAGCCACTTGCTTTCAATAAAATGACATTATCTGCTGGCTGCATCGGTTGCTGGTTGCATTTAGGCACAACAAAAAATATATTATATACGGCGGTGGATGGATATTGATCAGAATAGAGAGGTTCTATACGCTGGCGTGAAATTGAAAACTTGTCCATAAAACCTGGCCGTGTGCAAAACATTGGTATAATACCCTAGCTCTTTTTTACGTTAAATTTTTTCTTCTTGAATACCCATACAGTTTGTTTAATGCTATTTTAGGCAAGGCATATAGAAAAAGGTATGTTGTATGTCAATAACTACTTCGATAAGTTCTTTCTCGAATTAATGGCCTATAGCTTTATTTGTTTTATTGTTCGGTCAGTGCCAGTGTATAGGACCAATTGCACACACCAGGCATTCGGGAACCAAAAACATAGCTAGAAATGTCACTTTTGTGTAGGAGAGGATATAGGGTGTGCTTATTATTATTATATAAGTTAGGAGTCAGTGCCCCCCCCCCCAGTTTTACAAAGAAATAAATTAAATTTCATTTTCCTAGCTTATTAATATTTTATTAGCAAGCAGCAATGTGAACTTTTAGTTTTAACATTCCCTATAACTTAAGCTTATGCAGAGTGATCAAAATTAAAAATAATGTATTTAACATTATACGTTTAAAAATGTTTTCAAGGCACTATAAAACAGTAATTAAACTATTTTTAAAAGTAGAAAAACATTATTTACTCGTAATAAGTTATTATACGAACTAACTTGAAATAAATTAATGTTAGATTTTAAAAGAGATAACTTATGTTTAAAAAAAATTTCATTACCCATTTTAACTTAAATAAATTTAAATAGCTGCCTTTAATTAGGAAAATAAGTTAATTAGGGTACCGTACCGTAGCTTTTGAAAATAGCCTATTATTTTTTATTCGCTAAGATCATCAAAGTTGTAGCTAATTCTATTTAATCTCCAAAAGGAAACTAACTTACTCGTAAACAATTTTTTACATGTTGTATGTAACGCTTCATAGTTTTTAAAATAATCATTATTTATGCACTTTTGGAGTGTATCCTGGTGTACGGTATGCAAATCATACAAATACTGGTGTATTAGGCTATAACTTAAGGTATAGACGTCATTCCAGCAGTCCAATCAATTTTTAGTTCACTATTTTAATGTCAAAATTATTGATACTTCGTACAGCATTTTATACCTAATCCTGTGACGTAATATTGTGAATAATTTATTTCTGTTTCTAAAAACACTAACCCAGCACACATTCCTAGAATAAAAATATGGAGGCTCGTATATTTGTATTCATATCTCATCTCTGTAACTGTAAATTATTTTACAAGATTAACAGACGTGTGCTCGGGGAGAATTTTCCCAAACGATGTTTTTTAAGAAGAAACACAAATTACAATTAGAAACCAATATTTCGATCAATTTTTTTCCTCGTATAACCCAGACGAAAATAGAACATAAAACTAGGGTGTAATATAAAATACAACCTAAGGCGGAACGTAGCTTGTTTGGTTAAACTTAATTTACAATAATTGCCGTTATCAAAGATTATACGAGGGATAAGCAAATTGCTTTCGCATTATGGCTGTGCGCTGAAGTTCATGTGCAAAAGATACTGAGAATGCTCTGAATGATGAAGGTTTATAATTTATATGCCGCTGTTTGCGTCATTCCCGTAAGTTAACTTCTTTTCCGTATCATGCCAAGAATTACGACTGCATGCGTAAGTTTTAATAAATTTTCTTTTTTTCCCCCGTTGTGTATACGTTATCTGGAAAGGCATTAAAATGTTGGTTCTATTATAAGGAAATAAAGGTATAAAGTCTTAATACTCTATACATTATTGGTCTTGGGGCAGACCTTCCATGATATAAATAAGCAATTCTAATTGCGTAACAATGAATTTTAATGTTTTTACTCTGGCATTGGCCTAGTTTCTCATAATCATCCACTTTTATGCGCAAACCCGACACCGGTATTGCTTATAGTAGCTTCTCGCTTACCGATAACCGAAGAAAACTTAGGTTAAATAATTATTTCGTTTACGTTAAGAATCTTTGTTATTGGCCAGCTGTATCTTGTAACATCTGATCGATATCGTCCTCTAAATTATTGTGATTGTTCTAAATTCCTCTTAGGACTTCATCGGGCCTATACCCATATTTTCACCGTGATGTACTTTGTAATATTTTCCCTAATCTATAACTAAAACTACCTATCTTTCTGATTTTAATTCAGTTTGGAAAAAAAATTCAATTAAAAGAATACGAATTTATATTAATTTTATTGTTAACCGCAGCAGTTACGAAATAGTCAGTTGGAAGGAAAGAAAGGTAGAGAACGGCCCCGTAGAAGATGGGAGGACGCTGTAGGAAATGAACTAGACATTAAGGGTGGACTATCTTGGGATGAAGCTAGAAAATTGACAAGTGATAGGGGGAAATGGAGAAAGTTATTTGTGCGAAGCGGAGATACAGTTGAACGCTGCAAAGCAAAATCAACTTATAGATGATGATGATTTATTGTTATTAAGATAGTTTTAAATATCTAAAAGTCCTGGGTGCAGCTATGTTCGTTTGATACTTTAATTTGAGAAGTCTCAAAACTCAACCCTCCCCTTCTCCAAAATAATTCTATCGTAAGTTGAATCACAAACCCACAGCTTGAGACCAATAATTTTTATCTTCTTAGAAGCTATCTTTGATTTCTCGATTATTGAAAACCACGCGAAGAACTTATTTTCGTCAATCCACCATGACATGAACAATGGACCTTAAAACCCGCTTAAAACTGGCAACTCATTTTTCGTCACGTGTTGTGGTTTAGCCTATTAACACGCGGTCTGCTTGTCTGCTATAGGCTTAGACAACAAGACCACCATCACGTGACACGTGAATGACGTGCCAGTTTTAAGGTCCATTAATCCTGATAGCTGTTTTGGGCCATGTTTTCTTATGCTTTTGATATTCACCGCTCTCAGTCTCACCATGTTCCCGCTAACAAAGAACTATTTCTTAAGAAACACTAAGATTTTATAGATTTTTCCGTCACAACCATACAGTTATTTATGACCTTAATTTTACCGAAAATTGGGGGGAAATAATAGGCTTTCATAAGGAAATTACAAATACATTATGGCACCTTATAACAACGGTAGCGTGGGAGGTTTTTTTAAGACAGTAGGCCCTACAAATAACAACCTTCCTCGAAAAATTGGCGCACCCACACACCGTTTCCGCTATTCTTCATATTTTTATTCGTAGTACGTAATAATTGATCTATTGCTTTCTGGGAAGATTATCTCCTTGCTTACGCATTTGTACCAATTATTACTTTATTATGTGTTTTCCTTCAACTTCAGAGCATTAAAGCTGTTTTCCTGTAGGTAATCCGGGTTTTCATAATACAGTGTATACCATAATTGGCTTATTTTTAAACAATTAGGCTAACCTTATTTTCGTAGGTATTTACGGTAGATCATAACTTAGCAACGATATTATGAAAAAGATTCTTGAAAGAATCTAAGTTCAATTCGGAGTTAACTACCGTACTTAATATTATAATGTTGACGGGAAAAAAACCCTTTCAAAACCTGCCAAACTACTTCGTTCCGAGACTATACCCTATAGATTTCCTGTATAAAGTTTTTTGTGAAACTTTACTCAGGGAATCTAGTCTACCCGAAAATGTTGAATACCAACCGTCTCAACCTTTCTTTTCGGGGTCCGGTGGTGAAACCCTCGGAGTTTGGTAAATTTTAGGCATTTCTTTCTAGTTCGAGGTCCTCTGTGCAAGCTTTTCGACAATAAAATAAAAGAATTTTTTTGTACTTCAAGGGGGTGGAGGCCATATTCTCCCCGGGAAAGAGGGGATTCTGCGGCCTACCGCCCAGAGATTCCACAATGTTTTATTGTGTGTATATAGGTTCAAATGACCACCTTTATACTTGATAGGCTAATAATCTTGGGCATTGAATCAATTCCAGAAATAGGTCCCTTCTTTCCTATCCTCTGCTATATACGGAATATATATCTTTGTTTCGTATGAGCCCCCTTCTAGGCATTGCTGTGTATAAGGTCTATGTAATGCATCAAGAATTGAGTGAAAGCTTTATGCAACTTATACGCTACCTCGTATTATTATAATAACTTAATATCGTGTATGTAGTATTATTATCACTCGGTGATAGCATAACATCTTTGCAATCATCGACGGAAATTGATCTTGGGGTTAGGGCATTATTGTATAATACATCACGCTCTGGGGTTATTATACAGTATATTATCAGCCTGCCTATAACATGGTTAGAGTGCATTTCAAGTGTATACCCCGCTGTTAAAAATAAAAGGCACACTAGGTATATATGTGCCACCGGTCTAATAGCATAAAATAGTCAATTTACTTTCATTCTGTACTCGTATTAACAAGCTCAGCGGGAATTGAGTCATTTGGTTCCACGCAATAAATCTGAGAGGGTCGATGATTGAAAAAATTATGTTCAATATATGCTCGGTAGGCTAAATCAAATTGATTTTTTTTTTTTTAATCCAAACTTTCCTTGGTTTTTTTTTTTTTACTTTCATGACTATGTGAAATCTTAATAATACCATAATTCCGTCTGACGAAAGGCTTAGTGGTAGAGCCAGAAAGCTTACGGTATTTTAATTTTTAATATTGTTTTTGTCTGGAAAAAAGGATTTGCTGAAGAGATGTATTGTTTTTAAATTTAATTATAGGCTAGCTACCATGCGATATTACGAAGAGATGGAGTGACCGAGAAAGTTGGAGCATGGTATTCTGCCTGATGTTGGGTTAAAAACAGTTTTAACTAATAATCAGTTTTAACTAATAATCGGTTATTCCTTAATTTATTATTATCAGTTTTTGGGCAGACTACTGTATGCTATAAGTTATGCGCACTTATTTAATTTTATACGTACCGGTACCGGACTTCCTGTATAACAGCCTGAATGTATGAGTGATGTAGCCGATCATCGATCAGGTTTATGTTTGATGTTCTAATCCCGGCGGAGGCTGGTTTAAGAATTTTTGGGTCTGTGAATACATTCTTAAAAGTGGGGTACTTTCGGATAAGAATTAAGGGTTTAACTAAAATTCCTCTGTGTAGATCCCCTTGCTTAAAGAACCCTTATGTCTGGGCTCTGCATACAGCTCTGGTGTGGCGTCCCCTTATTATTAAATAGGCTAATTAAAATATTCAATCCCACATCACCAGACACCATCGCAGGTTATTAACTTCATGTCAGATGTCACTCGCCGCGATGTTAAAAAAATCTAACTATAGCAGAAAAAGTAACCCCTGATTTTAGTGCTGTAGGTTTTCCCTGCATTGCATATTTGTAATAATGGAAAGCTAACAATGTGGTATTAAGGGGACCTGTATGTTTATATTTACGTTTACTATGATGTTTTGATCCAAACTTATGTCAGGTACAGAATTTGTAGCATCAGTAATAAATCTTTTAGGGAAATAATAATCATTTGGCTACGTCCTATCATACGGTCTATCTATTTCCATCCGACCATAAAGAGATGATAACCACAGCAACCGTACAATACTTCCGATTTATTATTGCTGCTGGACTTCCATAAAGCAACAGTTTTATTAATTGGGTCATACGATATGGATTGGGCTTATGTGTTTTGACAATGGACATATTAAGCGCATATTGGGTAGCTGTCTGTTTGGAGTAATAATATAATAACTGCGTTGTCAACATTAATTAAAACCTCTAATCAAAGTGGATATATAAACTGTATACGTAGGAGCTGGTAGGAAGGACACGCCTTCCTTAATTCCTATATGATTAAGAAGCTATTTATTAAGCAATTTAATATAATTTAATCATCTTTCTGCTTGCTAAAACATGACATATTTTATAAAACAGAAAAATTATTATATTGACCCTTTTTAAAAAGTAAGTTAGTTTATAGGCCTATCAAGAACAGAGTTCTTAATTGTTTCATATTTCGGTTCTTCCAAAAAATAATATTTTAGGTTCCGGTACCTGTTCCGGTTCCAAATCTATAGCTTTCAAAAATGACGACGTAACGTAGTAGGCTAACGTACCAGATGAAAAATTACCTGTTTTCCTAAAATCGTATTATGTTATAGTTATTATAGTTCGCAATTGTTCGAGATTTCGGTAGGTCTGCATGTTCATAATACCGAAGAATAACAATTTTTAGCAAATTCTGCGGGTTCCGTTACCTGGTCCGGGGTTCCGAACCCTAATCATGGATGTGAAATGTAAAAAAATGGAGCTATAAGGTAACAGATATTTATACCTAAATTTGGAAAAGTTTTTTTTTTTAATCCTTCTTTACCATAATATTAACCAATAATGAAAAAGGCTTGTTCTCTCAAATAAGTAGGAAATTCAATTCCTAGTAGGAATTATCTCTCTCTCTCTCTCTCTCAATCTGCAATTGACTTGAGTTGTACACCGCACCGCCGATGTAAAAGTAGGAAAAATAATCAATAACACATAGCCTAAGAATGATACTACACTACTGTACTTTATTTTTTGTAATTTCGAAAATGCCTCAATGTCGCTCCGACGGTGAACAAAGAAATTTACAAAATTGCTATAGGCATTCAAATGAATCTGGCAAGTGTTCAGAATAGAAGACAGTGAGTGTTGAAGTTTCCATATAATAAATCATGCACGATTCTTAATCATTATAATCCTTATAGGAGAAGAAAATACGTCTCGCAAAATTACTGCATTTAAGCCAATATTTTTGCTGCAGCAGAGTTCTATCAACTCGGACACAGCTATATAGAGAAGTCTCCGTTTTCTTTCTTTTTTCTGTATTTTTCTGGCTACGAGCCTGACATTTTTGTGGATCCGTATAAATTAATGGAACTATACCCCGTATCTATGCTGGGATGTCACATCGATATACACTTAATATTATTACGACTTATAACTTACCGGTATAGGCTATTTTTTATAACTAAGTTACATCTAAGTATGTATAGGCCAAAGTAGTACTCGTACTAGGTATAGCCTACTAAAGTATATTGCTTGCATTACTAGGGTTGGTTGGTAGATTATCTTTTTAAAACATTTCCAGTGAAGTTACTCTAAGATCGAGTAATTTATAAATTGATTCTCAAGAAAAACGGATGATGTTCTACTAACAAGTACATCTAAGCAACTTTCATTTTTTTAAAGCCATTCAATTTATCTGTACTTCAGTTTGACATGATTCTTTAAACTTTAAAAGTAACAATCCTTGATGGTAAAAATGGCAAAGAAGTTAGTCTTATAGATCGTTATACGTATACATCATTCAAAATGCATAACACCTCACTAATCTTTTCAAAGTAACTGTGGGGTATATAAAGAAGAAGTATAGAAGTTGTGATTTTTTTATAAGTGCGAAGCATGTCTGTCTGCACTACTAAGATGTTAAAAATCTAAATTTACATAACAATTGGATTCGTAACCACTCTTTTTTCTATACTTTAACCTTGTTATGTCTGTTGTTTATACAGAAGTCAAACTCGGGTTCCTTGTAATACTCTTCCCCTTTTTTTTTAAACCAACCTTATATTACAACGATCCAATCAATAAATCAATGTTCCTCCCACATACAACTAACACTGCAGATATGCCTTTGGTGCAATAATGGTTTGCTTCGCTTGTGTTTGCTATAGAAGATTACATTGTCCAAGGACCGGTAATAGAGTCTAGAGAATTATACTCTAGATACGCTACTTGTATGAAAATAGTGGTGGAGAAAAAATTAAAGTAAAAAACCTCACTTCTTTTATTATTTGTAATAGAGATTTTCTAGTATTTTATTCCAGCGGTTTCATTTTACACCGACTGAAAAAAATCTTTTTATCGAATACAAGGTATTGGTGTCTCAACCTTTTAAGTTATTCATATTTAAATTTGATAAAGATAATAAGTCCTCGTTTCTTGTAACAGGTATAGTAGTAAGCCTATCTATTCCGTATAAGCACGGCATTTCGAATTTAAGGACGTCGAATCGTAAATCGAAAGTATCAAGATAATTATTGTGAAAAAATTTTATTATGATAAAAATACGATGTAATACAGTAGCCTAAGTTAAGTCTGTATCTTCTTCCTGTACATATGTTTGTCATTGTTATAGGCTACTTTCTAAGCAAATAGGCTATCTAAAGTACGGTAGCCTACCGGTAATGGTTAGGAGTAACTTAGGCTATAACTAACTTGTAAAGTTGGATAAAAGTTATAAAAAGTATCGCAAATCGGCGAACCATAATATAATGGTTAATCTCATGAGTCATACTTGTACCAAGTAATCGAGTATATGCAATATGACCGAAAATATTGTTTATTGGGGAAAATATGCTAAAATCATAATGCAATATCAATGTAATTCCCTTTTATCGCCCTTTCTACTACTCCATTCGTTCGAATAAAGTAAACATGTTGAGCTTTGTATAGAATAACCAAAATATACGTATATTCGTATGTATTATAGCCCCTTTTGTGTGTAAGATATCTTCCTAAGATAAATATCTAACTTTCAGTTGAATTTCACTATAAACTTGGCCTTTGCAAATGAGATATACTCTGTTACCAACAGCACTATCGCATAAAAACGTACATACCGTATTATATGGAAAATGTATGTATCATAAAATGCTCTATACACTTTTCCCAACTTCTATTTGAGTAAACAGGGATATACTTTTTCCACTGTCAATAATAGTTCATGTAAAACCCGAGGGAGGTCACTTGAAAAGTTGCTGCTAGATCGCATGTGACTTTAAAGCCTTTAGAAATTCCCTATCTCTCTTATATACTTTTTTGCTAGCAGTGGAGCTTATATTCTGTTGAAAGAGGTTACCATTATATATTATGTCATTTGACTGTCTTGTATGACGTGGGATTTATTGTCAGTTTTCATACTATTATATCTCTGCTAAACTCACTATTACAGTATGACTGTGCTATACTTTAATGGGAGTTGGGTAATAATAGTATTACGGTAAAATGATCCCACGATTATTTGATTCTTGGCTTATCCGTACTACAGAAAAGTGTTAATGGAAAGCCACCCCATTGCTTTTCAGGGGCTATAGTTTTATTGTGATGATGATGATTATGCGTTTTATTTACTGAGTCTTTTAGTCCTTTAGGACTCAACTCCAGGGGAATGGGCCTATAATGAAATTGTCGTGGAACAGATCACCCATCCTAGTATTGATCACACCCGACGAAGCTTGACTTTAATCAACAATGGGGAGACCAAACGTCCAAACCCCAATGCCACTCCGCCTGTTTTAGTTTTATTGTAACTGTATTTTGTTTCATGTAAAGTTGTAATTCTGGCAAGGATAAAATGGAATATTAAAAGATATAGTTCACCCTTATTCCGGATTAATATAACTAATTAAAGACGGATTAATACCTTTTCTAACGATATAAGAATCATGCAAATCCGTTGTTGAGATATTTAAATTTTAAAGTTATAAGAGTTAAAGTTATTAGAGCTTATATACATTGGTTAGGGCAGCTTAGGCGTAAGGTTAGAAGCCGGCATAGTGCTTATATCGTATACTTAAACAATAACTTATTACATCACGTTTTAAAAGAATTTTAATTTAATTCCTCCAACTCTACTGTATAATATGCACTTGACCTTGCGTGCCAAAATTAAACTAACCCAGAATAAAACACTGAATTATCTGGTCTTGCCAACCAACGTTGTAACAAATGAGCACACTTCAAAATGTTTTAAAAACTTTCTTTTTTTCCTTTTACAAAATCTTCTTGGCTTCTTTGTAGGATATTGATTCTTCTTGCAATCGTTTTAGGATGCGCATGCTGAGATGGGGGGAAGGGTGCCCTTATCAACGCTGACAGGGAATGCATTACCCGGCCTGATTGATCGCTCCGATCGTTTCGGGGCTTCGCTCTATCAGCTGTGCAGTCGACAGACATTTGATATTTGTGACACTGGTCTGTGTGTGTGTATCTGCCCCCACTTTGTCTTTGCTACCCTTGATCAGATGTACAAATTATCTTCTCGTATACATCTCCGTATACATCAATTTGGACAAGGAGTGATAGAGCATATTTTCTACACTCTTATCTCTCTTATATATACGTTTATGTGTGAGACAGTTGTCTTTATGACAAGAGTCTTCTATTATTTCTTAAAATAATGAAAACTTCGCGTGGAATTCAGCAAAGCGTGGCCTCGCTTTATATTTCTTTGACACTGAACGTAAATGAAGATGGAAGACGGGTAGAAAATAGACTATCAGTTGTATGGTTGTTTTGGTGTGCCAAGCTTGAAGCCGTATAGGTATGATATGTTCTGCGTAAGGATGCATGGGTGGTCTTATTATGAGCGCAATTTAATATCTACCGGTATTACGTCTACGTCTAGGAAGTGTTCCTTGAAAAGTAGGCTAGCCGTTATGAGCGTTTATTGAAGGGCAATATATTTTAGGTGTATTTTTTCAACCCTCCTCAGTCCTCAGAATGCCTAAAAAGCTATAAAATGCGAGTCTTAATAACTCATAGGTCTGAACTCCAAATTTCGAAGAAATTGCTCGATTTGAAATACAGAATAATAGCCGTGGAGTTAAGTTCGACTAATGCTTACTTTTTCACTCAAGAAGTAAACAGTCGATCCTAACATTCAGTCTCAAATAATGGAGTAAGATAGGATAATCCTTTTAACATCGAAAATATAATGAACACATTTCTTTTTAAAGAAATAAATCCGGCTGATAAAACTGCGTACCCAAACCGAAAAGAAATAAAATCCTACCCAACTTGTTGTTGAAATCAGGTCAAGCCTTCAAGGTAACAATATTTTGTGTTTTTGTTCTGATTTCTTTTTTGATTAAAAAGGGTGATAATTAACAAAAAATACAAAATCAATTTTATTAAGTGCAAGTTTAATTCTAACATTCAGAAATAATATTCTTTAATTCATATTATCCATCGTGTATAAAGTATAGCTTCTAAAAATAAAGCTCTTTGAATTTTTTTTCTTTTGCGAGTCTCTCAGAGGATTGAATTTCGTCGTATTAGAAAATGCGTTGTTTTGGAATGGATTGATTTTTTTTTTTTACTTTTCGAAAATAATTTAGGCTATTTTCAGAATTAAACAAAAGTACAGTAGGCCTATAATAAACTCTTCACAGAATGATAAGTCCCAGTTTAATAAATCCAAACATTGCCTCCTCACAAATATTGACTGAGAGGAGTAAGAGTGGTTTTTTTTTTCACGGAGGAAGGGTGAGAATTTTCCTCCCTCTAGTTTACTGTCCCCCCAGTTCAAGTAAGTTAAGTCTCAAAATCCACGTCACTTTGAGGAAACAGTGTCCTGGAAACAATTTGCCAAAATTCCCCGAATAGCTTACTGCTTACTATAATTGCAGTTGATTTTTATTTTTTAATTAAATGGCTTATTGATAGTTGATACTAAAGTAACTTAGATCACAAATACCAGAAAAAGACATCTACTGGTTATCCGTAATTAACTTAAGTTAGATTAACCAAGGGGTATACTGAATGTTCAATCCATACGAGTATTTACTTTATAAAAGAGAAGATATCACAAAAGTTGGCTAAATATACAGTAGAAATGGAAAATAATCTATTGTAAATTACAGTATAGGCTAACATACAAAATTAAATTAAAGTTGAATATGAACTTCAAACACCAGTTGTTGATAAAAGGCTTTTATACAATTAAAATCATCGACGAACACGTGTTCGTCGATGATTTTAATTGTATAAAAGCCTTTTATCAACAACTGGTGTTTGAAGTTCATATTCAACTTTAATTTAATTTTGTATGTTAGCCTATACTGTAATTTACAATAGATTATTTTCCATTTCTACTGTATATTTAGCCAACTTTTGTGATATCTTCTCTTTTATAAAGTAAATACTCGTATGGATTGAACATTCAGTATACCCCTTGGTTAATCTAACTTAAGTTAATTACGGATAACCAGTAGATGTCTTTTTCTGGTATTTGTGATCTAAGTTACTTTAGTATCAACTATCAATAAGCCATTTAATTAAAAAATAAAAATCAACTGCAATTATAGTAAGCAGTAAGCTATTCGGGGAATTTTGGCAAATTGTTTCCAGGACACTGTTTCCTCAAAGTGACGTGGATTTTGAGACTTAACTTACTTGAACTGGGGGGACAGTAAACTAGAGGGAGGAAAATTCTCACCCTTCCTCCGTGAAAAAAAAAACCACTCTTACTCCTCTCAGTCAATATTTGTGAGGAGGCAATGTTTGGATTTATTAAACTGGGACTTATCATTCTGTGAAGAGTTTATTATAGGCCTACTGTACTTTTGTTTAATTCTGAAAATAGCCTAAATTATTTTCGAAAAGTAAAAAAAAAAAATCAATCCATTCCAAAACAACGCATTTTCTAATACGACGAAATTCAATCCTCTGAGAGACTCGCAAAAGAAAAAAAATTCAAAGAGCTTTATTTTTAGAAGCTATACTTTATACACGATGGATAATATGAATTAAAGAATATTATTTCTGAATGTTAGAATTAAACTTGCACTTAATAAAATTGATTTTGTATTTTTTGTTAATTATCACCCTTTTTAATCAAAAAAGAAATCAGAACAAAAACACAAAATATTGTTACCTTGAAGGCTTGACCTGATTTCAACAACAAGTTGGGTAGGATTTTATTTCTTTTCGGTTTGGGTACGCAGTTTTATCAGCCGGATTTATTTCTTTAAAAAGAAATGTGTTCATTATATTTTCGATGTTAAAAGGATTATCCTATCTTACTCCATTATTTGAGACTGAATGTTAGGATCGACTGTTTACTTCTTGAGTGAAAAAGTAAGCATTAGTCGAACTTAACTCCACGGCTATTATTCTGTATTTCAAATCGAGCAATTTCTTCGAAATTTGGAGTTCAGACCTATGAGTTATTAAGACTCGCATTTTATAGCTTTTTAGGCATTCTGAGGACTGAGGAGGGTTGAAAAAATACACCTAAAATATATTGCCCTTCAATAAACGCTCATAACGGCTAGCCTACTTTTCAAGGAACACTTCCTAGACGTAGACGTAATACCGGTAGATATTAAATTGCGCTCATAATAAGACCACCCATGCATCCTTACGCAGAACATATCATACCTATACGGCTTCAAGCTTGGCACACCAAAACAACCATACAACTGATAGTCTATTTTCTACCCGTCTTCCATCTTCATTTACGTTCAGTGTCAAAGAAATATAAAGCGAGGCCACGCTTTGCTGAATTCCACGCGAAGTTTTCATTATTTTAAGAAATAATAGAAGACTCTTGTCATAAAGACAACTGTCTCACACATAAACGTATATATAAGAGAGATAAGAGTGTAGAAAATATGCTCTATCACTCCTTGTCCAAATTGATGTATACGGAGATGTATACGAGAAGATAATTTGTACATCTGATCAAGGGTAGCAAAGACAAAGTGGGGGCAGATACACACACACAGACCAGTGTCACAAATATCAAATGTCTGTCGACTGCACAGCTGATAGAGCGAAGCCCCGAAACGATCGGAGCGATCAATCAGGCCGGGTAATGCATTCCCTGTCAGCGTTGATAAGGGCACCCTTCCCCCCATCTCAGCATGCGCATCCTAAAACGATTGCAAGAAGAATCAATATCCTACAAAGAAGCCAAGAAGATTTTGTAAAAGGAAAAAAAGAAAGTTTTTAAAACATTTTGAAGTGTGCTCATTTGTTACAACGTTGGTTGGCAAGACCAGATAATTCAGTGTTTTATTCTGGGTTAGTTTAATTTTGGCACGCAAGGTCAAGTGCATATTATACAGTAGAGTTGGAGGAATTAAATTAAAATTCTTTTAAAACGTGATGTAATAAGTTATTGTTTAAGTATACGATATAAGCACTATGCCGGCTTCTAACCTTACGCCTAAGCTGCCCTAACCAATGTATATAAGCTCTAATAACTTTAACTCTTATAACTTTAAAATTTAAATATCTCAACAACGGATTTGCATGATTCTTATATCGTTAGAAAAGGTATTAATCCGTCTTTAATTAGTTATATTAATCCGGAATAAGGGTGAACTATATCTTTTAATATTCCATTTTATCCTTGCCAGAATTACAACTTTACATGAAACAAAATACAGTTACAATAAAACTAAAACAGGCGGAGTGGCATTGGGGTTTGGACGTTTGGTCTCCCCATTGTTGATTAAAGTCAAGCTTCGTCGGGTGTGATCAATACTAGGATGGGTGATCTGTTCCACGACAATTTCATTATAGGCCCATTCCCCTGGAGTTGAGTCCTAAAGGACTAAAAGACTCAGTAAATAAAACGCATAATCATCATCATCACAATAAAACTATAGCCCCTGAAAAGCAATGGGGTGGCTTTCCATTAACACTTTTCTGTAGTACGGATAAGCCAAGAATCAAATAATCGTGGGATCATTTTACCGTAATACTATTATTACCCAACTCCCATTAAAGTATAGCACAGTCATACTGTAATAGTGAGTTTAGCAGAGATATAATAGTATGAAAACTGACAATAAATCCCACGTCATACAAGACAGTCAAATGACATAATATATAATGGTAACCTCTTTCAACAGAATATAAGCTCCACTGCTAGCAAAAAAGTATATAAGAGAGATAGGGAATTTCTAAAGGCTTTAAAGTCACATGCGATCTAGCAGCAACTTTTCAAGTGACCTCCCTCGGGTTTTACATGAACTATTATTGACAGTGGAAAAAGTATATCCCTGTTTACTCAAATAGAAGTTGGGAAAAGTGTATAGAGCATTTTATGATACATACATTTTCCATATAATACGGTATGTACGTTTTTATGCGATAGTGCTGTTGGTAACAGAGTATATCTCATTTGCAAAGGCCAAGTTTATAGTGAAATTCAACTGAAAGTTAGATATTTATCTTAGGAAGATATCTTACACACAAAAGGGGCTATAATACATACGAATATACGTATATTTTGGTTATTCTATACAAAGCTCAACATGTTTACTTTATTCGAACGAATGGAGTAGTAGAAAGGGCGATAAAAGGGAATTACATTGATATTGCATTATGATTTTAGCATATTTTCCCCAATAAACAATATTTTCGGTCATATTGCATATACTCGATTACTTGGTACAAGTATGACTCATGAGATTAACCATTATATTATGGTTCGCCGATTTGCGATACTTTTTATAACTTTTATCCAACTTTACAAGTTAGTTATAGCCTAAGTTACTCCTAACCATTACCGGTAGGCTACCGTACTTTAGATAGCCTATTTGCTTAGAAAGTAGCCTATAACAATGACAAACATATGTACAGGAAGAAGATACAGACTTAACTTAGGCTACTGTATTACATCGTATTTTTATCATAATAAAATTTTTTCACAATAATTATCTTGATACTTTCGATTTACGATTCGACGTCCTTAAATTCGAAATGCCGTGCTTATACGGAATAGATAGGCTTACTACTATACCTGTTACAAGAAACGAGGACTTATTATCTTTATCAAATTTAAATATGAATAACTTAAAAGGTTGAGACACCAATACCTTGTATTCGATAAAAAGATTTTTTTCAGTCGGTGTAAAATGAAACCGCTGGAATAAAATACTAGAAAATCTCTATTACAAATAATAAAAGAAGTGAGGTTTTTTACTTTAATTTTTTCTCCACCACTATTTTCATACAAGTAGCGTATCTAGAGTATAATTCTCTAGACTCTATTACCGGTCCTTGGACAATGTAATCTTCTATAGCAAACACAAGCGAAGCAAACCATTATTGCACCAAAGGCATATCTGCAGTGTTAGTTGTATGTGGGAGGAACATTGATTTATTGATTGGATCGTTGTAATATAAGGTTGGTTTAAAAAAAAAGGGGAAGAGTATTACAAGGAACCCGAGTTTGACTTCTGTATAAACAACAGACATAACAAGGTTAAAGTATAGAAAAAAGAGTGGTTACGAATCCAATTGTTATGTAAATTTAGATTTTTAACATCTTAGTAGTGCAGACAGACATGCTTCGCACTTATAAAAAAATCACAACTTCTATACTTCTTCTTTATATACCCCACAGTTACTTTGAAAAGATTAGTGAGGTGTTATGCATTTTGAATGATGTATACGTATAACGATCTATAAGACTAACTTCTTTGCCATTTTTACCATCAAGGATTGTTACTTTTAAAGTTTAAAGAATCATGTCAAACTGAAGTACAGATAAATTGAATGGCTTTAAAAAAATGAAAGTTGCTTAGATGTACTTGTTAGTAGAACATCATCCGTTTTTCTTGAGAATCAATTTATAAATTACTCGATCTTAGAGTAACTTCACTGGAAATGTTTTAAAAAGATAATCTACCAACCAACCCTAGTAATGCAAGCAATATACTTTAGTAGGCTATACCTAGTACGAGTACTACTTTGGCCTATACATACTTAGATGTAACTTAGTTATAAAAAATAGCCTATACCGGTAAGTTATAAGTCGTAATAATATTAAGTGTATATCGATGTGACATCCCAGCATAGATACGGGGTATAGTTCCATTAATTTATACGGATCCACAAAAATGTCAGGCTCGTAGCCAGAAAAATACAGAAAAAAGAAAGAAAACGGAGACTTCTCTATATAGCTGTGTCCGAGTTGATAGAACTCTGCTGCAGCAAAAATATTGGCTTAAATGCAGTAATTTTGCGAGACGTATTTTCTTCTCCTATAAGGATTATAATGATTAAGAATCGTGCATGATTTATTATATGGAAACTTCAACACTCACTGTCTTCTATTCTGAA
>JAQGBM010000061.1:0-19437 GCA_034698405.1 Symphylella vulgaris | reverse complement strand
TTTTAGGCCCTATAACGAAATTCTAAAGAATTTACTTCGTTATATCCGTAATTTCGTTATAACCGAAATAAAATACACGGACTTGAATACGTCACGAATCCAACCATTTCTTCAAATTTATTTCGCTATAACCGATTTCGTTATAACCGGTTTCGACTGTAATTTAAATTCTGGATTCTATTCTTTGGTGACCATAATTTTCCTTACCACGTCGAAATGTCTGCTTAGAATAGTTATCATTCGATCCATGTATTCGGCCCAGGTGTCCCTCTTGTGCAATCCTGAACCCTCTTCTATTCCAAATAGAACAGGAGTCGAACCTGATTTTCTAAAATGTCCTAAAACTAAAACGAATAGGAAAAAAAAGTATTTAAACACATATCCCCTTAAAATTTAAAACAAAATAAACTATTGTGTGAGGAGAGAGAAATGACACGTACTACTGGTAGCTTGAACAAAAGTGACTAATCCTAGGGGTCTGTCTTCGGTAGAAACTGAAGATTGACCACATATTACGCAGTCATATTCCATTCCTGAATTCACCATTGGTACCTGTTCCTCGCTTTCTGATTCCACTTCTAAAAAATATATAAAAAAACTGCTTAGAAAAGAATGTCTAAGTTCTGTTAATAAATAAATGAAGTTTAAATTTTTTTAAAATATTTTGTTAATCCATTAATTTTTATTACGTACCAACATTAGATTTCGCCATAAATTCCTTTTGCTTCGATGCAAACTCTTCCATTAGCTTTTGCTGTCTCTCCCTGACCTTTCTCCGCCTAAAAATCGTATTTTTAATTAAGTACTTTCTGCTGATTACGCTACAAAAGAGGATAACATTTTTCATCATCTTCCTGGACCAATAATTTTGCATATGCTAAAGGGGTTTAAATTCCAGAAAGATCTCGAACTTCGGATTTAAATACCTCTTTCGAAAGAGTTCAGAGAGAAACCTCTTTCCAAAATTGAGGAATTGTCTAATTTTTCCCAAAAAAAGTTTGCGAGGGTTTTCGGATAAACAGTATTTTTTTTTACCTTTCCTCCTTTTCCTGCATGTCTTGACGTCGATTTTTCTCGTGTTTCGAAGCTGATGATTCAGAATGCTTTGGCCACAATTGGTGCTTAAGATCCTGAACCGCTCTTGAACTACGACAGCTCAACTTACAAATCCTACAAAAGACGAGTTTTTTGTCATAAATTTTGGGGAAAATGTTTGTAATTGATTTTTTTGTTACTGTACTTACTTGTCTAAGACATTAGCTACGAAAACGAAGCCGTCCCCTATTCGAGACTCTGTCTCCTTATCTCCTCCACCACCAACAGATGACGAAGAAGCAGTAGACGAAGATCCGGAGGCAGCCTTCTCGGACGGTAGGACGTAAGAATCGGGATGGCCGCTCAATTTGGAGTGGAGCTTGAGAAGGAGCGAGAGTATGCTCTCGTTTACGTTTATCACTTCCGCCTGAGAGGTAGAAGGAAGGGCCTTAACCGTACTCGAACTCGAACTCTGCTTCTTCTGTATAAAAACATGGGTTACATTAAAGTTAATTGTTTCCACCCATATTTCTGGACTGCTGAGATCCCTCACAGAGCTATCACTACGTTTCCATGTGCGCGCTAATTCGAATTAAACAAACTCAGATTAGCGTTTTAGCGAAGGAAAAAAAATTCATATATCTTCGGTAGATCTATTCGAAAACTTAAAAAAATTATGGGGTAGTCGCATTAAATTTGAATTGTTATTCGAGATGAAAGCATCAATCGAACTCCAAATTTCAGTAATTTTAAAAAAGCTTTAAATATAATGCGACGACCCCATAATTTTTTTAACATTTTCTAATAGATCTTTTCAAGACGAAAATTTTACTGTATCATATGTCCATTTTCGTTCAAGGGTTACGAAGATATCAATTTTTTTCCTTCGCAAAAAGTTAATCCGAGTGGAAACGTAGTGTAAGTTTAAAAATAAAAATGTACTGTTACCTTATCTCCAAAAGGTCTCCAGTTCTTGGTGCTGAACCTAAACCCGTGAGATCTCTGGGTGGGCCTACTGACCTGTTGCTGTTGAGACGAAGACCCCCCGTGAGGCACGACAGCCATCGATGTGTCAGACCCAGAGGCAGATGAAGATGGCATCGCTTCTACTCCCTGAAAAAAATTTTATTTATTTTTTATGATTTTTGATTCTTTAAAGGTAATGAATGCCATAACCCGATGATGGAGATATTTTTAATTTATATGTGACACCCATCACCCCTGCCTGACACACAAGAGGACCTAAACTCTCATCCAAAAGAGTTACCCCTTTAAGTTCTAAGGAAACCTAGAAATTCTTACCAGCCTAAACCGGTGTTTGAACGTAAACGTTGGGTTTTTCAGAGGCATTAAATGAAAAAACTACTGGGCAAGGGACAGACTAGAGAAACCTCGATTTAAATTCTCATCTTGAAAAATGATTACGGTACTTTCTCTCTCAGACTCATCCAGAAATTCTTACCAGCCTCAGCAGGGACAAGCACACAACCTAACCTTACCTAACTTCTAAAGTACCGTATGGTATATTTCAAACTTTTAGATGGAATACTTTTAGATACTCGTAATTTTTTTTTTACCTGTTCGATGCCTTCGGCTGAAGAGCCCATGAGTGCCCTCATAATTTGGGGAGGAGCATCGATGGTTTCCTCATCCTGTTCATCGTCATCTTCCACCATTGTTTCCGCCACAGCTATCGTCATTTCATCGTCATCGATTATATGAGCTATTAATAATTATTTACAAAAATTATAATCGATTTAAAAATCAAACGATTTAAATAATTTGTTTAACAGTCTAGGCTGATTTTGGGAAGAATAATTATTTTACCGGCCAACAAACCGCCGTTTTATTTTTAAATATAAGTTTATTTAATAAACCCCAATTTTAAACCACGACTAATTATTACCTTGCTGCGTAACGGGTACCAAGGCCTGCCAATCTTCGTTGGCCGGTAGAGGTGGCAGGTTTTCGGGAGGAGATGCCAGGGAAGGATTCATTACGACTAGATAAAACCGAAGATAAAAAAAGGTAGAAAATTTAATATAAAAGTTAGGAAGATTCACGTTATCCCGAAAAAAATATTATTTTTATGAAAATTTTCCGGGGGTAATTTTCGGGAAAATTTTCCAATTTCCGTAATTTTGTGGAAATTACGGAAATTTTTTAGAATTAATTATTTTTTAAAATCAAAAATTAAACTTTTTTGGGAAGATTTCCTAGAAAAATACTTTTGGGGCTATCTATACGGAAGACCACAGCGCAAATCGTGGGCTGCGCCATCCCAGAAGTGTGCATGTTCATATTATAGCTGCACAGTGCACTACTGCACATCCTATGAGTGAACACTCCGCGCGCAGTGGCTCTCTCTCGCGTTAGAGAGAGAGAAACTCAGTTTTCTGTAGTATGAAAAATTTCCGGGAAAATTTCCAATAATAATAATTTTCCGGAAAAATTCAAAACTCTATTCCACTAGAGAAAAAGTTAGAAAATCCGGAAGTGTATAATACTGTACCTAGTGAGGAATCTTGGAAAATGTCAGCAACTTCGATATCCATTTCGGTACATTCGTCAATATCCATGGCGGTATGTTCCCCACATCCCTTCTTCTTCTGCCTTGGTCTTGCAATCACCTGTGACGATGTAATAATTAGGATTAAACGTATGGTCTCAGGAAATAGATTTCCGTCCATTTTTACTGACCCTATTCATTATACAGTATTCATTGACATTCACACAGACCTTAAATGTTAAAATATGTTGATTGTTGAGGTGGTATAGGCATGAGGTTAGACGAGAAGAGGATAATGTAGTTAGGAAAGTGGTGAGGATGAATTTACTCGTAGGAGTGAAGAGGGGAAAAGGGGTAGGTAGACCAAAGAAAAGGTGGCAACTATTTATGTATTAGAAAGGATATAGGGAGTGTGGAGTTGATGGGGAGGTGGCTAGGGGTAGAAAAGAATGGAGATATGAAGTAGAACTCGTAAGTCCGACCCCCCCACATGGGAAAATGCGTTGGGTGATGATGATGACCCATGAGGATGTCAAATTAGGCTATAGTATTTAAAAAATAAAAATTAATAGCTACCTTTCGAATAGTATGTTGGATATTGCTGAGTATCCACTGACTAGGAAACCATTCTACGAATTCTAGGTCTGATACTTGGTCGTCCTCGTTAGGTGGAGTTGAGAGCTGCATTAACTGTGGAGTTGATAACTGCATTGTCGACTGATGAATTATTTATAAATTAATTAGAACATTACTCCATAAATAATCAATTTTCCAAAACATTAAGTTAATTAACTTACAGGACTGGAAGATGATTTCTTTTCAGAGGGAGGCAGGTTCAGAGCCATTTCTAACAAGTATATTCCTAAAGCCATTGCTGTTTCAGACATATTGGGATCGTTTACGGCCTTAAAAAATATTTGAGGTTATTTTTTAATAAAACAGTTCCAAAAAGAGTAATTTTTGAGAAAAAGTACCTTGTAAAGCAAAATGAATATAACGGCGTGCATGGTCTTGCAATGCAGCAACCTCGACAGTCCAGCATATTCCGGATGGATCCTTTCTGGAATTCTAAAGGGTGGCCACAGGGATGCATTGCCCTTGTATTTACCAGATTGCACAGCACTTTAGGGGGGAGAGAGAAAGAGACAAAATTAATCATAAAAAAATACACCATTAAGATAATAAATATTTTAAAAAAAACTTACTAAGCCGAAAATCTATCCATTGCGCTTTGGTAATCTCTTCGGTGAACAGCTCTCAACAGACAATACAGAGGATCAAAATCCCGATCCCAAATTTCACCTGCAATTATTTTTAAATTTTGATTTAGAAGATATTACCGGTAATACTTCATAAAATAATTTTTCAAAGTAAACTTTAATGTAAAATTAAATAAGAAAAGCTTACCCTTTGGTACATACATGCCCTGCTGCATGTTACCTCCAGATTCGAAGTTGGGGGCCTTGTAATCCGCAACCCTTGACAGGGTCGATTCAAAGTCCCTAGTCTGCGAAGATGCGCTACCGCACCTCTCGGGCATGAGGTCCATGAGCTGGCTGTGGGTTCGGTCTCCCATGCAGAGGAGGGTTATCATTTCTAAACGAGTAACCTGATCATCCCCGAGATCTCCTACAAAAAATACCGCTTGAATTATGACAATTCCCTATTTTTGAAGAAAGATTGATCTTGTTCTTTTTACCAGTGTATGTCCTAAGTGAAAGCAAAATGGATAGGAAAGTTAGGGCTCCTTCGAGCATTGGCATGACGTGCTCCTGATAGAGGTAGGGCGATGTTTTCGTATTGAAGGACATGGAGAACCACTCGAAAACATTAAATCTGTAACATTTTACAAGTTATTTATTCTGTTTCGGGGTTAATGCAACAACTCTGATCCCCCTAACCTGTCCAACACGCTCGTAATAAACCAATCAGGATCCAGTTTCGAAGCGCAGACTTGTAGGAGATACAGGTCAGCATCTACCATGGAATTGCAGAAATGGCATTGGATGTAGGTCATGGCCTGTCCTTTGATCTGAAGACCGTTTCGAACCCACATCCCGCATAGTATTTCGTAGAATGCAACCTGGAATAAATTCGATAATAAGTAACTTAACGTCTTATTTCTGCTACTGAGGCTAGAAGAGAGAAAGATCGGATAGTCTTGATTATAAAATAATTTTTACCTGAGCTTTTAGAGGGTGAACCAAGATCATTTCCAACACGTGGCAAGGCGGTAGAACTTCGTCGATTCTAAGTTTCTGGTTTTTAACGGCCTGAGCAAGTAAGATGGCAAAGTTTCGGTGCAAGGGAAGGTGAAAGGACGCTTTGAAATTATCAATCTGTAAAAGAGAAAACGACATGTAATATAAGGGATATTACTGTAACTTAATTTTAAGAAGAATTAAATTTACCAATGGATAATTAGTGCCTATGTCCAGTAACCAATTTTCTAGTGCAGACAAACAAGCCATAAGAACTTGTTTCGTAAGCTGAACACTTTCCTAAAAAAACGAATGAAGATTTTAAGACAAAAGTAATTATTTTGAAACCGATTGTAAGCTAACTTATTTTTTATACCTCGTCCTTGAGATGAGAAATGAGGGCCCACATTGGTGTAGCCGAGGTCTCTAGTTCTGCCGAAAATGCGGCGTAATACGTGTTGGGTTCGAATTCTATGTGTTTCGTAATTTCTCTCTTGTTTACGTTCATTCCTAGAATTAACGTAATTAATTGAAAAGTAAAGATTAATAATTAAATACAGAATGGAAATTTTTAAAACGATTACTGTAGCAAGGGGGCAACATAGGACTTTGGACAGTTTTAAAATAGCTCAAATGTTACCCAGCTCAGTCCAATGTAACCCCACGACGGTAGGCTATTAAAGCTACTTAACGTTATCACGTACTCCGTAATAGATAGCAATATGTTTGCTCTACTTGGATATTACATTTAAATTCATTCTTAATACAGTAGAATTAACGAAATTAATTAAGAAAGACTTGCAATAACGGAGCATAACGTAGGGGAGAGTGGAGAGACTTGAGACTATAGGGGAGACTTGGTTTAAAGCAGCAAAATGCACATTTCCAAGATTTTGAGGGCGCTAGTTATTCTATCAGCTGAAAAAGAAAATGTCTCAAGTTTCCCCACTCTCCCCTATTGTCATTTACTTTATTGAATGTATATTCCACACAATTACAATACTGTATATACGTAGAACAAAAATACTTACCCTGCAAGAGGGCTAGTAAGGCAAACCACATTTCTAGTAGAGACAGATCAGTCATGAATTTATACGCAATGGGCTGGTGCGATAGGACGTTGTTTAAATCGCTAACTAGGGGCCAATAGCAGTGATCTTTCATGATAGGAGCCGAACAGTCAACTACGTATCTATCTTTCTTTGAACCTGTAACAATATTTTGTTGAGATTTATCGTCAACTTTATTTTTTTAGGTTAGGGTTTTTTCTTTCTTTCTTAAAAATTACCTATTTTCAATATGTTTTTGGTGAGTGTCCTGGACATCATGTACCTCAAACTGTTGACCATTACGTGCAGCAGTCCCAATTCCTCCGTCACCTGCAAGGCCAGTCCTTCGTTGCTAAAGAGCTGAACGCTGACGTGCACGACGCGATTGGACAGCGTGTCGGAATCGAGTGAGCCGACGAGCATGCGCGATATGCAGCCGTAGTGGTCAACAAAGGTCCGGGTAAAGGCTTCCTTGTAAATTGGGTCCGGTAGCATGTTGAGCAGAAAGCAAACGAGCTTCTGCGGGAATTCGAATTTGATTGTCCAAAAGGTGAGCTCGGCCAAGAAGGTCGTGTGAACCAAATCGAAAGCTAAGAGTAAATCTTCTTCTGTAAAAGGGAAAAAGGTTTTTTAGTACCGTGTAGTTTAACTTTATTATCAGCCTATTTCTGAGCTACTGCAGTACAAGGATACCACGACACCACGGAATTAGTACTGCAATAACACTTTTAAAGAATATCTCTGTCCTTATTTTAAGTTAATATGAGTTTAAGAGGAATAAAAACCCTTTCCAAAGACGTAAGAAATCAAGAAAATCCGTTGCCTAAATATGTAGCTGAGGTGAAAAGGTATAAAAATCATTGTATTTTAGAACTTTAAAATGTAAATATATCTGCTATAAAGTAACGGATTTTCATGATTCTTAATTCGTTGGAAAGAGTTTTTATCCCTCTTTATATCATACAGTATTAACTTAAAATGAGGGCGAAGATAGTCTTAAAGTAGAGAACGAAGATCGGGAATTTCCATATTTCCCGGGAAATTTTCCATGGAATTTTTATCCCAATTTTCTGGGATATTTCCTGGAAAATTCCCACAATATTGACTCTACTTGCAGCAATATTCAAAAAATATTATGAATATCAGATCTGAAACTGTGGAAAATTTCCCGAAATTTTCCATATTTTTCTACACCTACTTATTGAAGTCGGAAGTGACAGTCTTTTAATATGAGCAAAGAGAAAGGGAAACTACATGGGAAACTCTCATTTAAAACCCTCTTAATCAGAATCTAAGGACGAAGGAATATTTCTATCCAGGCTTTACCTTAAAATTCCCAAGCTTACTGACTTCGATTGGGGATTTGAACTCGCCCCATTTTACGTACCTACGACGTTTTTCTGATAAGAAACCCTGGGGGTTTTCTTTAAAGCCTCTTGATAAAGCTGGTAACTCTCCTGGGCGTAAGATATGTCAGCTGAAGAACCTTCCTGAGGAACTAGAAAATTAAAAAAAAAAATCATGCATTAATTTTCCATTTTTTCCTCAAAATAAAATAATGCATGTACTTCAATAAACACTAACCTGACATTAATTCTGAATAAATATTAGGATTAACTAAAATTCCAACCATGACGTTTCTCATTGCAGCTCCCAGTTCACTATACTGATGTAGCATAGATATAAAGGCATCTGCATCTTGCATGATTGCTAAACATGCATCTAAACTTTCTGTTAAAAAATAAATTACAATTATGTTATGCATGCTAATAAAATCAAAATTTCAGCATAATTTATAAAATCCACTAAAAGCATAATTACCTGGCTTTCCATGTTCCCTAAAATACCTCAAAAGTCTGCGAAAAATGTATGGCAAAAGTGATTCAGCCACACAGAGTAGATTGCTAGGGGCTGGAGGTTTTTCAGTCTGAACATTTGGCCCATGATTATTGCAAAACCTATAAAATTAATAGGTTTACGAATTTATTTATTTAATTCTTCATATTATAGGCTATGATATAGATTATCGCTATATAAGCTTAGAATACTAGATTTATAGAAACAGGGTCTAGTTGTAAATTTAATAATAATAAGAAATTTATGTACCCTGACTCCTTCATCACATTAGAATCTCCACAGTCACAAGCACCCCCAGCTTGGCTCCTAAACATGTTAAAATCATGTCCTTCATGGTCACCTTTCTGGAAGCACTCTGCACACAGAGACATGCAGGGAGAGATGCCACAGGTTCGGCACCTGTAGGCCACAAAGTTGGCAGTCCAAACTAAACCGCATGTTTTTGCATTGTCGTATCTTCGTACTGAAACAATTTACAAGGAAAAATTAATAAACAATTTGGTTAAAAGTTGAACAGTCAGGGTGTGATTTTTCAATCTAGAATATTTTATCCTATTAATTAATCAAGGCCAGAGTGGGCTACCTAAAATAATGCGACAGTTACCAATATTAATGATCACTGATCACTTAGTAGGTGCAATCATTACAGTGTACTTCACTAAATGGAATTGGATAAATGGAGCTACTGGTACGTAAAAACCTACCTAGTATAGGCCTACATGATAAGAAAAATTATTTAAGAGGTAGCCTAGCTAAAGTATGTACAATAGTAAAGCAGTCGATAACAATGGTCAACTGCGTATTGATCAAGGTAAACTACATACTTAAAAATTATTCATAATAGTTTCAATATGGTTGATCAAATCTGCAGATCAGGTGATTGAAAATTTCATTTCTAAATACTTTCTCTGCCCTAGGCTATTAGGGATACTATGCTAACTGATTTAATTCTTTCACCCGTTGATATTATTCATATTGGGGTGTGCTAAATTCATATTCTATTCATAATGAATATTCTATTTATTACCAGAACAGTATGGCGAGAATAATACGAACTGTAAATTTAAATGACAAGGAATTCTGCTTCAATTACCGGATGTTAGTACCTTGACGTATGAACAGCTGATCGCGAATACAAATTTCGAATATATTACTATACTTAACGATTAGTACAAATGGTAAATTACGTTAAGTTGAGGTAATTATATAATACGAGAGATTCAAATAATAATAATTTTAATTTTAAATCAACCTGTTGTGGAATATTCGTCTGGAGTTCGTCCACCAGCGATGAGCCATCGAATCCATTTGATTGTTTCTCTGTCATCAAGTGGTTTCCTTGGATCTAAAATGATATCGAGCAATTCACACAAAATACGAGAATTATTCTTTTCTGTGCATTCTTGTTGCAAATACTGCGCAGCTATTTTCTTTCCTTTTCTATACAGAACAAGTCCAAAGCCAGACGCCATTACTAATTTTTTGACCCTTTTGAAAATAAATCAAAGGGCTAACGTTGCTGACACAGAAAGCAAATCATTGGAGGAAAAAATGCAAATTGTTGGAGCATGTAAAGCTCTATGTCAAAATAGAAGAAAAATTAAAATTTATTCATAAACAAATTTTACCTAAAATAATTGGTATAAAAATATATTATTTAAACATTTTTTAAGCTACCGGTTAATATTTTACAGTACCTTCTTATTTTTTTGTTACCGAATACGTAATTTAAAAAAAAACCTAAAAGCGCCCTTGGTTTGTGGATTGTGGTACGGCGCTTAATTTATATAAAGCGGGAAAAAGTAACCGCTATTGCCTATAAAATCGGAATTAATTATTTATTTCATCAATTGCTTCAAATTTTCAATTGATACAAGATTGTCTAGACTCGAGGGCTTGCTGTTTTTTTGTTTGTTTTATTTACCAATGCCGGTAATGGCAACAATTTCAAATTTCCACCACATGTCTACTTTTTTTAAGACCGCGAAAAGAAAAACTTTCGCTAAAAATGTGAAAATTTACGTTCTACCATAATTGTTATATAAAAATATTGCCAAGAAATATTTAAACTGGTATACATTTGGTAAGAAAAATATTTTAGTACAGTAAAAGAAAGTATATTTATTGGGTATTTTATCCAAACATATCTTGCTAAAAGTGCGCGCCAAAAGTGATACAGCGGGTGGCGGCGGGTGGCAGTCTAGCAGAAAAGCAGACACAATTATTTTTAAAGCACAAATTACAGAGTAAGTATATTATTATATTTTTCTTTTAAGCTTTATTTAGTTAATGACTTATTTAGGTTACATACATATGTATTAAAGCAAAGCAATTGAACCTTAGCTTGGAAGTTTAGCAAGTTGATCAACCGTTGTGGAGTTGTTGAAACATCAGACATTCCAAGACCCAATTTGTTATTTTATTTCTGTCGATCAGCTGATTAACGTTGAAGATATCAGAAGAAGCAGATTAAAATTAACCGTGTTTAGATCTGATCTTGCACAATGCACCCCTAACTTGTTTGGTTTAAATAAATTCCAGCATAATTTTTTGTTTTTTTTTAATGCAAAATAATATTTTGCATGTTGTTAAAAAAATTTATTCTAAAGCTTGCATAATTTATTTTATATTTCAGCCAATATCTGAAGCATTGAAATGGATCTGATGGTCAATAATCTGAAAAACAAATTGTGTGCTCTTCAAAAAAATTTGGAGTGCTCTATTTGGTAAGAGTTGTAATGAATTTATTTTAAATTATAAACCTGTCAGTACTGTAGCAGGCAAGCAGCCAGCTTACCACCAGTGGCGGAACTACGTAACAGGAGGGTAGAGGTTCGGAAAGAAGGTCTCTATGGGAAAATTTTGCCCAATTGCCCATTGGACCCAATGTTATCATGGGCTAAATGTGTGTAATGTGCCCATTGGGCCCAATGTAATCATGGATTCATGGGCTATGTTCCAAATGTGTTCACTGTCCAATGGGCCCATGTGGGTCTATGGGCAAAATTATCCCATAGAGTCTAGAGACCCTCTTTCCGAACCTCTACCTAACAGGAGTACTGCCACCGCAGTTGTGGTGGGGCCCACTCAGACTTCAGGGGCCCACAAAGCTCTACAGATTTATTTTTTTTGCAAAATGTCTGAAAACATGCCTAAATTCCTAAGATACTTAATTTTCATTGAAAAATGGGGGAAAATTCACTAATTTTTTATTATACCAATTTTGTTTTGCCTCAGAGCCTTATCAGGAGACATGGTTAGGGCTTGTGAAATTTCTTGTGGTGGGGCCCACGATTTGAAGTTCCGCCACTGTATCTTACCATAGTCTCCTGTGTAGGAGACTATGATCTTACTGACACGCATACTTTAATTAATTAATGCATAGCCTACTCTGCAAATTTTTGCTAAATGGCTATGCTGTAGCATCAGTGTAGCTGTAACCCATTGATTGAGGGGGGAAACTCAATGCTGTAGTCTAATACTATCACACACCTACACAAATTGTCGAGCAAATTGTGGATATTAGAAACCTAACCCAGCTTGAAAATGCCAGTGGTAGGCCTACTGACTTCTCAGTATTTCCCTCAGACTATTGCAGATGCATTTTTCAGTGCATTATGTGTGCATTTTTCACTCTGTTATTTACTGTATTTATTTCAAAACAAAAAATGCATGAAGAGCGAAGATCTCGTTGACCTGGTGTATTCAGATTGGGGCCCTGGTTGAATATTGTTACCCAGTCGATCAAGCTCTCCCAAGCTTAAATTCTGGGTGGACCCTTGAATTCAAATATAACACACATTGCATATTGGTATTTGGACCTGAGCATTATTTTAATGGATTAATAATATTAATAATGTTTAAAATTATTATTTTAGTTTGGATTTACTCACATCTCCAGTGACAACAAAATGCAATCATGCATTTTGTAGGTATGTAGAAAATTTTGTGCCAATTACAGTATTTTTAATTTTTTAAAAATAATTTCTATATAATCAGACTACACTATTTATTTTTAGTGATTGTATAAAGAATGTTTTGCAAACCAAGATAAAGGCAGAATGTCCATTGTGCAAGAATATTATTACAAAAAGGTAAATTCCACCCCTGAGTATTTAAATATTTTAAAACGTCATTAATAATGATTATTATTAAATTATTTAGGGGTCTGGCTGAAAATGCAAAGTTGGGAAAGATAGTATCAGCAGTTAAAGCAGTTATTACTGCAGTTCAAAAGGACACAGGACTTTCAGGTATTTTCTGGTTTCATTGTAGGCCTACAATTTTTGTATCGTAGTGGCAGCTGGGTTTCAAGCAGGGTTCGGAACCCAGAACCCGGTAAAACAGTTAAATTTTTAAAGCTAACCGGAACCGGTTCCGAAATTTTGAATAAAATTGTACCAGAACAGGAACCGAAATTTTTAGTGAACCCATTAAATTGTTGTAGCTAAAACGTCTATTTTGAAAGCTAGATAAATTGGAATCGGAACAGATACCGGAACCAAAAATTAATTTTTTTGGAAGAACAGGAACCAGTACCGAAATATGAAAAGGTTCCGAACTCTGGTTTTAAGATAATGTACCATTTTTATCGTTTTTAATTACCCGGTATAGTTTCTCCGAAGATGCTTACATCGTGTACATCGTCCGGGACTCCTGGAATTCTTCGATTTAGAGAATCTCACCCGACGCCCGTTAAAGATAATCCTAAAGCAACCGAAGAAAATGATCAGAAGGTATACATTGCTTTTTTCTGACTGCCATTGAAACCTCGATTTTAATTCCCCCAGTTTTATAGTCGCTGGTCAGCAGGCAGGGCCGGCGCCAGTGGGGTATTTTGGGGGTTAAATCCCCTCCGAAATGAGGAAAAATGGGTATTCTTCATGAAAAAACACTACATTTTCCTCATGAACGTTTCCTAAAAAATCCCTGCGAATTTTTAGTTTTACTCTTGTCTGGAATTATGGTAATTTACCCAAAACATTCCTGCAGTTGTAGTTAATCATCATCATCTATTTAAGTTGATTTTGCTTTGCAGCGTTCAACTGTATCTCCGCTTCGCACAAACTTTCTCCATTTCCCCCTATCGTTTGCCAATTTTCTAGCTTCATCCCAAGATAATCCACTTTTAAGTTGGAGTTAATAGATCTTAATATTTATATTAAATTATAATAATTTTATTTAGTTGGAAAAAAATACAGAACAAAACAGGACAGATTCTGAAGCAAACGATAATGGCACAGGACCACCTAAAAAAGAAGCAATGAAAGTGTTTATTCGTATACAAGGTATGACTTGTCTTCTAGTTTGTAATGTACCCCGTAATGTAAGTTACATAATATTCTAACTTTTACTTTAGATAAAACTGCATCGCCTGATGTTCCACCTCCACTGCCTATTAAGTCCACAAATTCAAGAAATTGGTAAATATTGTTTTCCTGTACATTATCATTATTTTACTTGAAGGTCGAATTAGATTTTAGGATTTAGTGCCAAAGGCCCAAATGCCAGCAGGCTGATTGCTTCTACACGGTTTACAAATAACATTTATACATGATATTCTGTATCTTTTCAGTCCTAGGCCTTTAAAAAGAGCAGCTGAAAGGAATTTAGATGAAGCCGGACCATCCCGTGATCTCCTCGAGATGATTTCTCAAGAACAGACTGCTTCTTCCAAAAAAGATTTTGTTCCACCTAGTCGGTCTCGGGCCACTCCCGATCCCCAACGCTTGCTCGATTGCATTCTAAACGGTTCCCTCAAAAATGCTCAAGTCTTTCCCAACAGATTTCGACATCAAAAGGAATTAGCTAATAATTCTTCTTCAAACGAAACGCCCACTAACATGGATAAACTTTACGAAGGGCTTGTTTCTGTCAGCGAAGTCTACCTTCCCTCTACGTCCACCGACTCTTCCTCTTTTCTGGGATGTCCCCCACCACATCTGCCCCAAACTGGACAAGACAGTCCCCTCGCAAAGGTCAGGGGTTGGTTGGAAGAGAAAGCAGATTTGGACGAATTTTCCGAAATTTCAAAGGGGGAAAGTGTTGAAACCGAAGAATCGAATATCATTCGTCCAAAATTGATCAGTAGCAGTCAGGAATTTGATGCTTTGCTCGATTCTTCGCCTCCGATTCGATTTAACAAAGAGGGTACTCGATCTTATGCGGGGAGGCGTAGTTTACCCGAAGAAAAACGGTCCGAAAGACGCCCAAAACGTCCTAGTAAGAGCGAAACCGAAGTCATAAACACCGGAAAAATGGGACCGCCCACTCGAATTCGAAAAGATTCGACCAAAACGAACGATATCGCTTCAATAGTCACAGATATGCCCCCCGTAGAATCGTCTTATCCAATATCTACGGGTAGCGTTTTTACGCGCAAGATCGAACAGGCCAAGGAAAATTTGTTACGCCGGGGTCTTCTGAGTCGAAAGGCGTCCGACGATTGGACGCGAGCTCAACAACAGATGAAGGAAGATTTCAAGTCAAAGCGGGGAATTTCTAAAGTTGCCCAAGGGGGTAGCGCCCTTTTAGCACCTCCCCCGACGAGAGAGCAGAAAGAACAAGATTCCGAATCCGTTCGTCCCGAAGATTCAAGCCAGAGTGAAGTCATTTCGACGTTTCAGAGTCACGAGGCTGCAGTTGAGAAACATCTCGATAAAGAGGTAATTCCGATATTAACTTTTTTTCTTTTACCGTAAGATGCTCTAAATTTCTCCCCTTTTAAAATCCATTTTACGCTCGAATCAAGTTAAACTTAGGCAAAAATTTTAGGGGAAAAAAAATACATACCAAGTAATTTTTGAGGTCGCCGTATAATCGGCATTTATTTTGTTTTTTTTCAAAAATACGAAGTCAAAGTTTGGGGGGTCGCCTTATATTCGGAACATTACGGTAGTTGATTACCGGGTACATTACAAGAAATTTTTCTATAAATAAAATATGAAAATCGATTGAGTATTTTTCTCCTTATTTTTTGGAAAAGTACAATTTCCATTTCTTTCGACATAAGTTAGACAATATTATAGACATACTATACTTTTGCGGGCCTCTCAAGTCCGATGGTTTAATAAATTTATACTGTATCCATAAAGTAACTAAATATTTTTGGAGAGGAAATCCAAAATTTTGATACTTTTATTTAATTACTGTATGTGAATTTATAATTACAGAAAGTTCCCGAAAAATCACCAGATTCGTCTGACACTGAAGATCTGGATATTGTTGGTTCACCATTTCAAGGTTAGTTTAGCTTAGGTTCATCCATTAATTCCTAGGTGGTTTTTTTTTTTTTTAATCGTCTAGTAACTTTTTTCTACTATAATTGTTTTAGATGTTTCCCAGGCAAGCAGCGGCGACGAAGCCATGTGTACCGTAATAAGATACAATAGCGACGAAGAGAATAATAAGGCGGAATCACCCAAATTCGACGATTTGAAGAATGATGTCATCATGTCTTCTGAAATAATTGTTGCAGAATCCGAAGTTTTTTCGATGGCGAATAATGAAATCGAAAAAGAAAAAGAAGTGAAAACAGTTACAGCCGAAAAACTCGAAAATGCAAAGGTTGATGTGGCAGTAGAATTATTTGTTAAAGTCCCCAGTCCCATCAAATCACCAGATACGGGGTCTTTAAAGCGTAGAGATTCTGCTTCCACCAAAGTCAACAGTCCCCTCAAATCACCAGATACGGAGTCTTCGGAAAGAAGAGATTCAGCTACCAAAGTCCCCAGTCCCTTCAAATCACCAGGGTCTTTGAAGAGGAGAAATTCTGCTACCAATGTTCCCAGTCCCCTTAGCTCACCTGAAGGGGATAATACGGGGTCTTCGAAGAGGAGAACCTTTGCAATCGAAGCTTGTACGGTCGATTTGGCAGGTCTGGCGTCTCCCCCTCACTTTATACCTTCCCCTAATCGTAAGGGGGAGGAAGCATCACCAGGGACAAAGACGAAAGAAGAGGACAAAGTGGAAGATAAGGTCGCAACGCCCCCTGTAATTGAGCAAATACCCACGTCACCCTTTACATTTGCGAGCGATTCAGGCAAGAGATTGGCTTCTGCTAAAACTCTGATTCTGGGTGATCAGGAAGATGTCGGTGAGATGGTTCTACCTCTGTTGACACCCAGTCAGCAATGTAGAATCCATTCTCCGGGGAAAAATGATCCCTCCACGTGTCCAAGCAGTCAGCCGTTCGCCTCCCAAGGGATCTGCGATTGTGTTTGTCGGCACGGAAGGGCGGTGGTCAGTTTCAAAGTTAAAAGTTCATCCTTCAAGAACAGAAATACGAATAATAAGAGAAAGAAAGTCGAATTTTTCTTACTCGGGCGACTTTCCTCATCCCCACCCGTTAATTCCATTCGTACGGAGTCTGTATCGATCCAAACGAATTCTGTATCGATACAAACCGATCCTGTATCGATACAAACCCATCCTTTATTAGAGGAAAGCAGGAGAAAGGTGGTAATTACTACGGAAGACAGGGCGTGCGGAACCGAAGATTTAGTATACTCCGAATTAGACGGGGTTGCCAAAAAGAAGATAAAGTTGACCCAGGAAGAAGAGGAGCCGACCAAAACAGTGATGATATCTCAGGAAATATTCGATAATATCATTCCCCCAACCCCTCCCTCCAAAAAGAAGGTTGAACCAGCTTCAAAAATTGCTTCGAAAAATAATAAACGAAAAAGATACAAGAGAATAAAGGATGTTTCTCACGAATCTTCATCTTCTTCTTCAGGTGATGAAGATGTGGAACAAAGGTCTTCGAAACGTCCATCCCTCGAAAATGACGTCAAGCTAAGAATAAGGTCCTCTACTTCCCCGGCTCCCCCTCCCCCTCCTTTCGAAGACGATAACAATTCGTCCCTTATTTCAGACGAAGAAGGGGACAGTTACTGTCCTCCTTCTGACGGAGTGGTCGAAATAATCGATTTAAGTTCTGGTATACTCGATAGTAACGCCGCGATGGAAAGGGTGATGGCAAACATAAGGGCTGACGAAGAACTCATTGCAAGGTACCAGGACCTTCCATCCGACGAATTAGACAACAAATCGGGTTCTTGCCAACCTCAGTTATCGTCTCATTTCGAAGAAGACGAACATTTGGACGGTTCTCCCGTTGTCCGGGACCAATTAGAACGTTCCATATCACCGTGGCAACATAATTCAGTTGTTCCGGACCAATCAGAACGTCCCATATCGCCATGGCAACATAATTCAGCCGTTCTGAACGAATTAGAACGTTCCATCTCATCGTCATGGCAACCAGAACGTAAAAAGTCTTCGTCACCACTTCCGGTTAATGCTGTTAAGAAAGACTCGTTGGAGGATAGCAAATCGTCATGGCAACCAGAGGTTTCGGGTCGGATACCGGAAACGGGAGATGAACCAGAGGAATCGGTTGCGAATAAAACGTTGAAAGAGGAAGTTGGGACTGCAGAGAAAGGTTCGGGCAATAACAAGAGCGAGGAAAAATTCGAAATTCCCGAAAATGATTCCATAGAACAACAGATGATGATGTTGGCCGGAAGTAAAGTGAAGGAGCAGTCGTCATCTTTGAAAAAATCGGAAGAATTTGAAGATGAAGATTTGTTTGGTGCCGAGGAAAATAACATTCAAGCAGGTTGGAGTTAAATAATTATTGATCTTCAAGTTCAAATTATGATCCTACCTGTGAAAGTATTTTTTAAATTTTTTTTTTTTTTTTCTAAGATACTCACGAAGATGTCGATTATCCAGCGCCTAACCAACTACAACACGACGAAAGCCGAAACAATGATGATTCTGTTTTGCTAACTACTCAGGTATGCCTACTTACCGGTACTTCTTTTCTTAAGGAACCATTTCTCAGTTTATGAATCTGAGGTTGGAATCCAGAAACACCAAGAACAGAGAAAGAAGAGAACCTTATTGGCGTCGTTTTTGAGAATGAGTACCGGGAGAATGAGAATGAGTACCGGGTATACTGATCAGTTACGTCAGTGAGTTCCTCTTATTTCTCTGTTTTGTGTTTCTGAATTCCACCCTCAATCTCGGTCAAGAACTCAGATCTATAGGAACTTCGAGAAAAAATTTTGTTCAGCACTTGCAGTTTTAACTTTTAAAATGAGGAAAATAATAATTATTGTATTATTTTGGTAATTCCAGGATAAGCAGAGGTTGCTGAATGAAATAGAAGCCATGAAACTTCAGATGAACGAACTGGATAATTCATATTTGTCGTCGAAAACACCAGTTAAAGGTACGTCGAGCTCACCTGTTTGTAAAAAGCATTCCTTTCTGAGACGTGCATAAGAATTTTTTATTTTATTTTGCCTTGTAACTTTTTTTTTCCAGAGGTAGAATTGAGGACTCCAGAGCGCACACCAGGAGCAAATTTAAATACGGTAAATTTCTCTTATATTTTCTTTAATATTTTAATTAAATTTAAAATTAATTTGCTCCGTATTGCAAGAAAATTAAGAAATGTAGGCCCATTGTAAAAAATATCAACCAGAGAAAATTTGGGCAGAATTTTTTTTTTACCTTTATCTTTCTTCAATGTCGCCCTCTGTGTTAAACGACTGTGATACGAAACTGCGTTCCTCCGTCGGTGGAAGTTATAAGAAAAATAGGGAGTGCAAAGAAAATAGAGTTTTTCATTCCACCCTTATTTTTCTTAGAACTTCCACCTAAACGGGCCGGCGCCGTTTGTCTAGAGGTAACATGCTCGCCTTTAGACCCTAAGGTTGCGGGTTCAAACCCGGGCGAGGTCGGTAGAAATTTTAGGATGAGAAAATTTCTTGGG